>JADRCC010578254.1:2624-20937 GCA_019843855.1 Hylomyscus alleni
AAGTGCCCAGTTTTAACACTCAAAGTCCCTTATTTCCCAAATTTTCTAATTCTAGGCCAATGGGGAGGGAAGAATTTTTACCTTAGAAATATGGTGACCACCACCACCACCCCCCCCCCCCCCCCCCGTTCAGGGTATTAGTCTAAAGGAGCTGAGGGGTTAGCGCTTGCCTGAAGGGGTTAGCGCTCACCTTTCGCAGCTTTCTCATACTCTGCACTTAAAATTATTGCACTATAGAATTTTGATTTAAAATGTTTAAACTTTCACTATTTTATCATAGTAGCTTAATAGTGTATGGTTGGGGCACAAGTGGGGACCAGGAAGTGCCTGTATAAATCACCACTGGAGGGAGAGTTGAGTGCTGTGTTATGGTGTTCATGCCAATAACAGAGACTTCTGCATTCCAGAGGACAGCTTTCTCCCGGCTTTGTTTTTCCTTGTTCTTCAGCACACTGCATAACTTCATTTCTAGTCATTGCTTATTTTTAGCCTTAATTAATAAGATTTTATGTTCTCCCTGTCTATTTAAGTTTTTTGCCAATTAAGCCAGAATCTGTTTCAATCTTTTTCTTCTTTTTTTTTCTTAAGGTAGAAAATGCAGTACTATTTATTTGTCTTAGGATAAGTGTGCAAGATAAAAATTTAGCATGTTGAGTAGAATTTGAATGTCATATAAAGAATATTTAGCTCATACAAGCAGGTTACATGGCACGTGTGGGTTTTTTTTTAATTATTACTTACTCGAGACTTAATTTTAACTAGTGATCCTATGTTTTTATTTCTTAAATCCAGAAACCCTTGTTTTTAACTGTAGGGTTCCCCCTGCAACTCCTTACCTCAAATTATATGTGGTTTAGGGAGTGGATCAAGGAATGGCGCTGAATCAGGCTGTGTTTGTTATTGGAGCTTGTGGGTTAGTTTCCCTGGTCTCGGTTTTCTCCTTTGCAAGATGATCATATGAGGGCAAGTATCGTTTCTACTCATATCCAGCTCAGAAATCCATAAATTAAATGTGTCTTGTTTGTGAATATCCTTGACAGAACCAAAGATACATCATGAGCCAGAGTTGGGAACTGTTGATCTGAGCTGACTCTCAAGAAAGTGCAGGCAGAGGGGTTAGACGGTTTCCACCAGGGAGGTTTCTGAGAGGCTAAGAGTACGGGTCACATTTTATGGCTGTTTTGGAACTTGGCAGCAAGAGAGTCTGTACTAGACTTAAGAGGTCGAGAGTATTTCCCATTGAATCTGTGTGCAGAGGATCCTGTAGCACTGCGAGCCATGGGGTGTGCTGGATACTTCATGTTAACTGCCAGAACTATGTGCCAGGGTCCAGGTCCCAACAGGCATGACTCATCTAGCAAGACTGACTTTACAAGCTTCACACTTTAATGGGTAAGACATTTCCACATATGAGCCCAATACACTGTTTTGCGTTTGTAGCTGGGAGTTGTACCATGGGAAAAGCTTTGAATTTTGTCAGGTTGGGTTGCAGATCCTTAGTTCATCCCCACGCTGGTGTGACATTCAGTGATTTACGTCATTAGAAGGGATGCTCAAGGTTAATGAGTACTTACTATGTTTTAGAGAGACACTTTTTTTTTCTGATCCCACCAGTAAACTTTCATGTTTATGAGACATCTCAATATCAATTATGATTATAATAATTCTTGTCATATAATTTTGTGTTTTGTTGTTTTAAATGAGGAAGCTAATGTTAAGAAGGGATGAAGTCTGGCCAAGGTCACATGACATGTAGCATAGAAGACTTAAGGTCAAGTCAATCTGATCACAAACATGTGATCTTTCAACTCAATGCTGCAGACCTAGGCATTTTCTCTTTTCCTTCAGCCCTTTCCATCTCTAAACGTTTATCTTTCCAAGAGTGTGAATGCCTCAGTTATTATATAAAGAAGACAGTGGAGTACCTGGCACATTTTATCATAAAATTGTTACTTTCTGCATTCTTTATCTGGCAGTGGTTAAAGTGAAAAGAGAAATTAGTGGGCTCCTGGAACTCAGGCATGTGTGGGCACAGCTGCCTTTGAGGGTGGCTGGATTCAGCGTGTATAACCTGTGGCCCCCTCCTTGGCTTCTGGTTGGGTCCATCTTAGGGTATGTGCTATTTGTTCTCGTCTCTCAGAACTTTGATGTATCTAAGCTATCTCATAACTGCAACTCATTCAATTACAGTGGAAAAGAAAGAAAGAAGCCTTCCATCTTAGGGTTCTATTGCTGTGATGAAATGCCATGACCAAAAAGCAAGTTGGGGAAGAAAGGGTTTAATCGTCTTACCCTTCCAGATTTCTGTTCACCACCAAAAGAAGTCAGGACAGGAACTCACTCAGGGCAGGAATCTGGAGCTGACTGCAGAAACCTGGAGAGGGGTTGCTCAGCCTGCCTTTTTATAGAACCTAGAACTATCTGCCCAGGGATGATACCACCTTCAGTGGGCTGGGCCCTCCTCTGTTGATCACTAATTGAGAAAATGCCTCACAGCTGGATCTCATGGAGGCATTTCCTCAACTGAGGCTCCTTTCTCTCTGATGACTCCAGCTTGTGTCAAGTTGACATACTAAACCAGCTAGTACACCCCTTTTTCTCTAGAAACTTGAGCCAACTTCCTCCACTGGCCAATCTAAAGCTAGGACAAGGCAATCCAGGCATACCTTTAGAGGAGGATTGGGTCATTTCCATGCAAACCATGTTGGCTGGATGTGAAGAGATGGGTTACCCAGAGGAGTTAGAGGACCATTGTTAAAAGCAAAGCAGGAAGAGACGAATACCTGGTGTCTGTGGTAAGCTATATTCTCTATAATTCAGAAGCAGATTTCAAGCTCTCTGAGTAGGCTTAACTATAGAATTACACAGAACCTCATAGTCTAAAGTATGTTTTGGAATCAGACCCCCAAGAATGAAATCCCAGCTCCTGTCACTTGTTAGCATGTGAGCTTTAGCAAGATCCTTAATCTCTCTGTTTAGCATTCCTATTTTGCAAAACAGATAAAAATACCACTTTACAGGATTGTTGAGGACAGAAAAGGAGTTAATATTCTTAAATATTCTTAAAGAATTTCAAACAGTGGCTTATAGTAAGCTTACATATGTTATATATATATATATATATATATATATATATATATATATATATATATTGCTGTTTTCTATGATTAGGTTAACAATTAAAAACAAGGAAAATATGAACAGAGCTGCAAATATGTTTTTCTGTTTCTACACTAATTGCAACTAGCTCATTTTCCCTTGCAGTGAGTGACAAGATGACACTTAGCGTAAGTTCTTCTCATATTAATCAGGATAGATTAGGATCTACTGCAATAAACAAGCAATCCTCACACCCTGGTGTGTTCCTACAGTAAACTATCACATCTAATTAACACCACATGGCCACAGAAGGTCACCTAGGGACTCTAAGCTACATGGTTATTTTCATGTTGAGATACTAAGTGTCAGAAAAGTCAGAATCTGGGGCACTGTTGCTTTTTGTGGCAGAGAGCAAGATAAGACAGTAGAGATTTACAGAGTTTTTTATTGCATTAATTATAAATAATAGTGGATTTCATTCTGAAATTTTCATACATGTACATAATTATTTCAGTCATATTTACACACTCCATTACCCTCTCTTGCTCTTTCCTGTTCCAGCTGTCCAATTTCTCTTCTCACTAGTGCCCAAACCTCCCCCACTTCTACTCTCAAATCTATTTTTCAAAGACTCAATGAATTCCATTAGTGTTTCTTGTTTACAGAAGTGAAGGTTGTAAATTTAGAGCTCCTTCCCTCATGTAACACACATCACTCCTTACCATTCCATTGGGAAAAACAACTTCTGCAGCTTCCTACAGTGAGGAAATCAGTTCATGGCCAACATGGAAAACGAAAGGAAACTCTATGGACATTCCTAATTATCATAGTATCATTTGTTGATATTGATACAATGAAGTTCTGTGTCTTCAATAGACCTTTTGATGTATTTAATTCTAGTGGCTCTCCCACTGTATCTAGTCCTCATCTTTATTCAAAATTGTACAGCATTGACTTATTGAGTTTGGGGTAAATGGATTCTTTTGGATGCGTTTCTTCTTAAGGAAGGTGAATGAGAGCATGGAAACAAAGAAGAACAATGCTATGAAAAAAGACTTGTTAGTAGAATAATAGTAGATAATTACTTTATCTTTCATAAGAATAAACTATAATACTCCTATAAAAGGTTAAATGAGATAGCATGTCCAAAATTTTAAGTTTTGTTTCTAATGCAAAGCTAATGCTTAGTTGGAGCCCCATCCTCAAGGAACACCTCCATTTGAATAATAGTAAGTCCTCACTGAGACCAAGGGTAGGAGCTTTGGGTTCATCAAAGGTGAGAGGGTGTAGCTGACTTCAGCCGTAGACCATGGCTAACAAAGCTTCGCTACTTTTGACCACCTTGGAAATATGATTCCATCTTGAAGAAAGTTGTAGCGTGACTGCTGGTAGGCAAGGAGGAAGGCAGATGTGTGTGCTACATAGCACAAAGTGCTAACACTCGGGGCCTGAAGCAGATAGGTTTTTGTTTTATTTACTCTAAGTTGTTCATCTGGGCATGTATCTATGAGATACATTTCTGTTATGGAGAAAAATGATTAAAAGGGTTTGTGAAAGCAGAGTAGATCAGAACCAACTTCAGGCTTCCAATTCCAGGGCCTCTGCAAGGTGTCAGATGGGGCAGAAGGGCCAAAGAGCAGATGGAAGAACTCGTTCAAAACTTTCAATTCTGTCTGATAAACACATTGCTTTGTGAAAGCCACTGGATAGTCAGCATTGTAAAGCTTGACACAGGAGAGACCTCAGAGAAAGGCAGAAGCCATGCCTGAATTCTTAATCCTTATGAGATAGGAAAAACATTTAGAAACTTGTAGAATAGAATACAAACAACCACTTCTGTGTCCATACAGACCCAATGCATCCTAATGTATTGATTTTACATATTTTTAAAAAGAAAATATTTTTCTAATCAGTTCAAATAACCTCATTAGGTTATTTTTTTCTTTCTCCAGAGAAAGTGATGGTATATCTACCATTGATGTGTAAGACAGTTGTTCATGAAGGACGCACAACAGTGCAAAGTTGAAGCTTTTGATAAGTCCTTAGTACCTTCCAATATGCTTTAAAAGCATCTTTGTTGATAATGTCCCATTCATTTTAATTGGTAAGCAGCATCTCACTGAATGAACGAACAATACAATAATTTACATCTCTATATGAATATATAGTTTGCAGTTGATTATTATATTTGTCGGGGATAACCTGCATCCTTGTTTTTTTTTTCCTTCTCACTTTAAATACTCTTTCAAAAAGATTAAACATTAAGTTCTAGAAGAGTTTTCCATGTGCTTTTTACTGTATTAAGAAAAGTTATTTGAAATTTCTAGATTGGTAGCAACTTTTATTGTTTACTAATTCCTTTTTTTTTATCTAAAGAGGTGATCATTTCAATGTTCTCTCAGTTTGGTGCCGTAGTGAATTCTTGGGGTCATAAGGCAGATGTAACATGTTGAATAATAATAACTCATTGCTCTTGCAGATGAAATTCTGATTTCATATGTGGCAGCATTGACAGGATTGCATGCCTTTATTTTTTCATCTTTCCTTTCAGCTAGAAGGGCCACCCTGGTCCAGTAGAGTCAATGGCTTGTAAATGAATTCTGTTGTGAAGATGGTAGGCAGAAGCTGGGAGAGCACACAGCAGGTAAAACCCTTCATTTCTAACTGTTTCCTTGAGCTTGGGATCCATGTTGGAGTGGGCAGCAGCCTTACATGAGAAAAAGGCTTTTAAAAATAATCACTACTAGCCACACATGGTGGTACACACCCATAATCTCGGCCTTTGGGAGACTGAGACGGGAGCATTGTGAGTTTGAAACCAGCCCATCCCATCCCAGAGGAACAAGAAAATCACTACTGATGATAAATCAGTAGGCAGTAATAGCAAATGGGCCTCCAGGTTTCTTGTCTGAGCAAAATAAACAACTATTTAAGCCATTGTGAACAACTTTGCTGTTGCTTAAGCATGCATACATGCCTACTGAAGTTTCAGTGATAAATCTATGTGATCTTGAGTGAGCCTTACTCCTTCACCACGCACTGAAAATACAGGATTCTTTTAACAGAATTTCCTTGTACTCAGCTGATACATTATTTAAGGATTTTGTGTTTGTATTCATTGGTGAGACAAAGAGAGAGCCAAAGTCGTCTCATTAAATGAAATTTGTGTTCTGCTCGGAAAGGCCTGCATGAGAGCAACATTTCCTCTCTCCTTCTAATCTTCAGAACAGTTCATAGAAATGGATTCCTACAAGTCAATATCAAAAACATTTTTAGTGAATAAAGTTCTCATTGTTGGTTTAGTTCTTTTAAACAGTTTTGTGTGTGTACATGTGTTTCCATGTATTACATAAAATATATAATGTTATTAATAATAATAATAAATTTAAAGAGTTTCAACAATCCTGGAAAAAAGTTTTGGGTCACATTTTCTGAGGGCCTTGCTCTCTTCAATGAGTCTGAAGCTGTCCCTTGTTATATTTTTAACATTTTGTGTACTTTTCCCCATGATCAACCTTGTCAGCCTATACGCTACATTAATCTTTGAAATGTTCTTCTTTGCCCACAATATTTTCTGCACTTACTATTTTCTTCCATTCACTTCAAATGTACACTGCTGTTTTTGTCTCAAACTGGTAACTTTTCTTGTTTTTGATCTTTCCTATTTTAAATGTTATCTATTTATATGCCTAAAAATACAATCTTGTCTTTATGTCTTTCTCTTCATGCTGATATCTCAGCCAGTGATTTCACCCTCATTTGGCTCCAAATATTTATCAAAATGTCTTCCAGTTTCTGCATTTACCACAGGTTACTTTGAGGCACCGCTTTTGCTTTTTACCCTGAGATTTCTTTTCCTTGTCTTTTAAATTTATTTCTGATTTATTGTGGTACCTCCTATGGAACATAGCTGTTCCTTCAGGGGCTGAAGAAGTTCCTTGGCCAAAGACTGATAAATTTTGCATATGCAAATGGCCTTTGGAAGACTCACACCTGGTCAATCAGATCAAAGCTTTTGGCCAAGTTCAAATTTCTTATAAGCTCAACTGGTTTTTGTTTGTCTTACCAATTTTCAGGGAGCATAATTCAAGAACATTCACTATGCTATGAAGTGGAAACTTAAGGGTTCTTTGGAAACTCAGTTGTGTTGGATAGTGTGTTGCTAAGACAAACTTGCGAAGGAGTGCTTCATTGAATCGGACACAGGTGAAAGACTAAGGCAGACTCATGATGGAATGTTTCACTGAAGCAGACACAGGAAAGAGGATGTTCTGCCAAAGCAAGGATGTGAAAGGACGCATGATAAAGGATTCTTCACTAATGACACACATGCATTGGTCCACCTTACATTGCATAGTTGAGTTCCATTTGTTGGGACTCCACAGAGAGAAGCACACCAAAAACCTTCTGGTGGTGTGCTGCAGTTTCTTGCTGCTTCCTCAGACTCGGGCTGATTGGCAGAGTGATGTCAGCTGAGATAGACTCATGGACTGAGGCAAGACTGGTAGAGGGCACATGATGTTTGGAGAGAGTATAAAAAGGACTCAATAGACAGTGACTAAGCTTGGCTTGCTCACAGAGCTAGCTGTGCAATGCTTGTTCGTCTCCTGTCTTCACTGATCTTCCCATCACGGAGACAGGCACAACAAGGAACTTTTCCAGAAGTTCCTCTTGGCCCTGGTCCCTCCTGATGACTTGTGTGGAGGCTGAGGCCTGGCTGTCTCTGCTAGGTAGTGCCACCACTGCTGATTCATGTTTGCTAACCTGACTCTACTGGACTAGACTGTTTGTATATCCATGAAGTGTTTGCAAGTGGATGGAGCTGATGCTGCTGAACTGTAAATTTCTAGACAACACAGGCTGGAGTTGCTCCAAAGAGCCATTTCTAAACAGGTTCACTCTACACACACCCCCATATCCTTTCTTTTCCACTGCCTCTGGTGGGTGGTAGGCTGAAAGGGAGGTTAAAACATTTCAGAATCATCATTAAAATAGAATTTAAAAATTAAAGTTACAATGCTTCTATATAATCTGCCTTATTTTCTTTACATACTTTGAAAATATATTTGAGAGGCACCCAGGAACAGGGTGAATACATCTATACTGTTAGATAGAATGAAGGTAGGGGCTGGGGAAATGGCTCAACACAAGCCTGATGATCTGAATTTTTTCCAGAATTATGGTATGACTCAGTAGTACCAATGGTTGTCTGTAATTTCCGTTCCTATATGGGAGGAAATGGGAGGCGGAGACAGGAGAATCCCTGGACACTCATAGACTAGCTTGCCTGACATATGATGCAGTAAGAACTGGATAGAACACAAGGACCAACATTCAATGTTGTCTTCTGACTTCCACATGCATGCCCACGGTCATATAAGGATACATGATATGCACACACATTATACATATATTTTTTACACATATATATCACATGCATACATCACACACAGCATGCAGATGAAGCAAGACATAAGAAAGTCACCATTTATTTTGTTCCTGAAAGTTTATTTAGTCTAATGTTAATATTGGTACACCGATATATTATGCTTTGCATAAAACATGTTCTAAACATTTACTATATAATGTCAAACACTCCTGGAAGATACTGTGCATAACATTCCTGCCCAGTCTTTTACTTTCCAGTTCCGGAAGAAAACTCATTCCAAGCAAAGGAGCCATTACTTGTATTGTAATGCTAAATTCCATACTAGAAGGTCTCTAGGCCTACCAGTGACTTCTCCTGTTTACAAGCTTTTGCTGTGTAAACTTGTTCCTTGATTTAAAACTACTAGTTAAATAAAATTGACTGCAGTCAATTACTGGAGGAATTAGAGGTGCGTGGGGTGACCGGTTAGAAGGGGAGAGACAGGGGAAGAAGGAAAAAGAATGAGAGGAGAGGAGGAAACTTCTGTAAGGGGATATGGATGTCAAGACATGGCCTGCAGAAACAGCAAGTATCTGGGGTACACCTCTGGGGAGGGAGCCAGGCCAGCAGTTAGAAGAGTAGATTAGGGATTACCCCGCCCCCAGTAATTATCAAAGCCAAATGAACTAACCATAGTCTGAGTCTCATTTATTAAGTTGGTTGTTCTACATTTTGGTGCACCTTAAGTTGAGCATAGAACCAAACTATCTGAACAAGTTACCCGGTAGAGAGGGGTAGAGAGGTAAAGGCCTCCCCCAAAACGCAGCTTTGAAGCTACTGCTGCTTGGGACCAGCTAGACTAGAGCACCTCAGAAGAAACTCAGGCTGCCATTGTCCCAAAAACCACACTCTGCCCTGGAAAGCCAGCACTCGGCTTGGTGGGAAGCACAGCTGGTGCCGAGGCCCCTGGAGAAGAACAGCAACCTAGTCTGGATCCATCAAGTACCCAGCCCGCTGTCTGGTGAGACAACCAAGTGGGGCGGGGAACACGGGCCAGAGACTACTGGCAGGTGCCCGGGAATGGAGGCCTAAAGCCGAGAAATAGCTGGGCAAATTGGAGAGGCCTGGTCAGGGCTGGCAAAAGGCAGAGCAAGGAGCTCTGAGCTATCTGAACAGCTAAAGCCGGACGAATGCAACACAAAGTAGGAACTAAAATCCCCCAAGAGTCTAAAATACTGATAAGGCATTGAGTTTAAAGAACAATATGAGAAAGAGGAGCTAAGTGTAAAAGTCATAGAGAGACATATTTGATTTAAATGTAATAAAGTCTGTAGGGATATGTTTTGAAATTATTAAAAAAAATTGTATATTTGGTATAGAAGGAAGCACAATGACACAGTGCTTCTGGATTCAATATGATCTTGCCTCCCTTATCAGCATACAAATGGCTCTTTTTTTTTTCAATGATTACAGTTTTGTATGTTGTCTTTGGAAGAAATCAAAATAAGACAGACTTGGAAAAAGAAGACACTGAGAAACTAGATATTAAATTAGAGGCAATAAAACAGAGGTTAAAAGAATCTTTAAATCAAAATAGGAAACCCTCAGAAGAATCCAATCTGGAACTTAGAAAAAAAACATCAAAAAATGTAGTTCCAGACAGGAAGGTTCCACGGGGGCTAGAGAAATGAAAATGGCAGCCCAGAAAGATACAATATATTGAATTAAGAATCTAGATTCTGCTTATTGATGCTAACTTAAAGCAATGACATACAATGTATTTTATGCTTCATTTTATAGAGTTTGGAGAGTTGAAGTATGTGCACAGACTGATACATAATAATACAATTGATACTTGTTCGGAGTTCCAATGGACTTCGGCCTAGAGCCCAGAGGAGGAGAATTCTGAGATTGCATATTTATTAGAGATGATGGCTATCTTGGAGATGCCTTTACAGATTAAAACTGATGATGCTCAGTCATACATGTCCATTAAAATACACCCACTTTATGAACATTATGGCACGAAGCCTATTCTGGATATAGGTCAAGCCATTATAAAAAGATCTAACAGTACTTTTAAGGAAATGCACATAGAACAGAAGGGGAGGTATGATATCTCTCAAGGATGGTTTAAAATGTGCTTTTTGAAGTTAACATTTTTAAAAGTCAATGAGAAAAATAGCACAACTGCTAAGATGCTCTGGATTTTAGAAAGGACTGGTGAATTTGATCATCCTATACAAGTCTTAATTCTAAAATGGAAGATAGGAAAAATGTTATGTTGGGGAGGAGATTTTTACATTTGTTCTAACAGGAAAAGAAAAGCTTTATTTTCCATCCAAATAATTGAAAACAAGACCCCCCTGAAGATCTTGGCTACAGACAAAAAGAGGAGGATTGGCAAGATCAACAAGACAGGACAGAAGTTCAGGAGGGCAGCCTTGGCAGGATTCGCTGTCAGGGATGCTGAGAGGCGGAGACCCGCTGTTCTGCCTTTCTGCTCGATCCTACCTCAAATGCAACAAAGCTGTTTCCTCTAAAGACATCTTCAGAATAGCTAGCTCACTTGGTCCAGCCTTTCAGACCATTCCAGTCAGGACTACAGCTA
Organism: Hylomyscus alleni; assembly: GCA_019843855.1. NCBI lineage: Eukaryota > Metazoa > Chordata > Mammalia > Rodentia > Muridae > Hylomyscus > Hylomyscus alleni. The sequence goes on from JADRCC010578254.1 coordinate 13,703, forward strand.
AGCCCTGAACTTTCTCAGCACAGAGACTGGACAACAAATGACACCAGCTAGCTTTTGTTTTACTTAACCATTTTCACAATTTCCTTTTGGGGCTGTTTAAGGCTTATTGTATATCTAAGGGTTGTGTGTGTCTTTTATCTGGGAACTGAATGATCAAGGTGGTGTAGAAACCTCAGATTGGGGTTAAAATTTTGTTTGTTGGTGTACATGCAGGTACACACACACACACACACACACACACACACACATGCACACACGCATGCGTGTATGTGTGTGTGTGTGCATGTGTATATGTGTGTGTGTGTATGTGTGTGTGTGTGTGTGTGTGTGTGTGTGTGTGTGTGTGTGAGCCAGGAGACACCTTGGGTGTGTTTCTTTAAAGTGGTCTATCTTTTCTTTTAAACAAAGGATTTCTCACTGGCTTCATGTTTGCCTGGAAAGCTCAACTGTTTGACTGGTGAGCCTTGGAATTTGCCTGCCTCTCTTTCTGCAACACTGGAATCTCAAGCACAAGTATACATTTTAAAAGTAGGTTCTGGGGAATTGAACTCAGGTCCTTAGGCTTGTTTGCAATCACTTAACTGACAGCTATCTTTCAGCCCATGTTGACAGGTTTTATGTGTGGCTTTATTATTTTCTTAAGAAATATTAATTATTTCTTATTTGTTACGTAAGTAGCATTTGCTGCATCTACTTTATCCATTTCATTAAAAAGTTTTATTGTGAATCCATCTTTTTTATACCTTAAATATTTTATTTTGATAGTTGAGAATTTTATTAAGATTTGTACACTCATATTTTTAAATGATATGGGGAATATTAAAAACATAAAACAGCACTTTACTTGAGAAGAACATTAGGAAATAAACAAATAGCACCTTGGGAAAAGGGACCAGGGACTGGAGAGAAATTTGGAACAGCTCTCTGCCCTGGTTCTATAATATAAATATGTTCCATAAAATTATGGGCAAACTTGTTGTTAATAAACATTTTTTTTTGCATGCAAGGGTGAGTGCTATTAAAACTATCTTGAGAGCGGGCATTTTAGTAAAGGAAATTATTGCTGATTGTGTGGGCTTATTTTTTTTTAAGGAGCTGTTAGTGTGTGGCTTTGTGAATAGTTCTGTGAACCCTGTGTTCAGAAGTACCCTTAAAGAACTCATCACAGCAACAGGAAAGATTTGCGACTGCCACAATGTCAGGCGCTCCCTTACAAATCTTTCTACAGCTACTCTCAGTTCAGCTGATGGATGCAGTGCCCAGTCATTTCTCATTTGAATCTTGCTATTCTCCACTTGTATCCCTGTATCTGCCTCCCTGAGCCTCCCCCCAAAAATTGAGGAGCTGGATCTAACTAAATCATAAGTGAACTGGGAGAGTGCTCTATGTGGCAGCTACTTCCCCTTGGCACCTTAAATATATTCATAATATTCTTTGGTCTCTTGTAGAATGTACCCAATAGAAAAAGTTCCAGGCAAACCATAATTCTTACCATCCTGTGTTATTGTTCTCAAATCACCAAATCTCAGAAAGTCTCTCTGAGCCTACATTTGATGAAGCTACTTGTACTCAATGTACAGAACTCTAACATCTCCAGCACAGGTGGATGGCCTTTCAGCTGTGAGGCAACAAAGCACCACAGTCCTACATCATTAAAAAATAAAATAGCAAGGGTGTTAAAGTCTTGGTTCTTTTCAAGACGTTATATGGCTTGTAGACACAAGGACTCTTGTTAGCTGTATGGGGACAAAGGATCTACAGATAGGAGCATTATTTTGTGAGCTTCATAAATATCATCAAGTTTAGATGGTAAGTTCTAAGGCTTTTCTGAACCATGCCATGGTTACTGGAGGATGTTCGTAAACTTTTATCTGCTAAGAAATGTATTTATCTGACAGGCGTGGATTCCATGATCAAGCTCCTAAAGCATCAGCTTTGGGCTATGACAGAATTAGGCTTATATCACAGCTCCATCACTTTCGGAGTTAAGCATATAATTTTGAGCAGAATATAACTTATTTATAGTTATTTCATGATAAAATTACAACTATCTCACAGATTTTTGTGACTAAAATGGTTTAAAGTCTTATCAACATTTTAAATGAAGTCTTATGGGTTCCCAAACCCCAACCCTGATGTCAAAACAACACTATACTCCATATGCATCTCTTATAGTTAATATCAATTACTCCATATGCATCTCTTATAGTTAATATCAACTAGGACCATGCAACCAAGCAAGGCAACACCTTTATCAAATGTTTCATATTTTTGTTATTTTGCTTCTAGTTAAGTTCTTCTATACCTATCATAGTCACATAATTTTAATGCTAAACTAAAACAATGAAGCACAGCTCTATAAGAAAAATCATGAGACAATGTAGTTTGTAGGACAGTGAATGGCATTGCCAGATATCTCTAAATCAAAACTCTGTCTTGGGAAGAGCGTGTCAAGATCCACCTTTAGAACAGTAAAGATGCCACGGAAGTCCCTCTCCTGAACCCTAGTATTCTGTGGCCTACAAGAACTCCATGCCACTCATAATAACTAACATGCATGGGGAGGGCAATGAAATGAAACAGCCTGGAAACTTATGGCCAGTGCAGTGGGTCCACATATGCTCGGTAGACTTACATAGCACATGCCTGGCACATGGGATATTCAATGAACAGAGTTATTATAGTTCCCTACTATGCCTTTCTCATTATTCCAGTCAAGTTTTATATTTGATTCTAAAAAAAGATAAAAACCTAGATGTTTTTTCCTTAACCTTGTCATTTATAATTGATTTCATGTTTAAATAGCTCCTATTCTGCCTTTCTAAAGGAATTTAGATTTAATTTGCATCTCCTCTATACCGTCTCATTCCCATCTCTCCACAAAATGAACCTATTTGTAGAGATATATAATTGGCTTATGGCTTCAGCAGGAGCCAATATGTTATTAAGTATTCATATTTCCAAAAGAAGATAAATTGGTATGTTAACAATGTTGTATGATATAAAAGTTGGATGCTCAAATCATTTCCTGTCTCAAATTCTTTTCCAAAGAAAAAGTCTTCAAAACTCATTATATTTCTAACACATCCATACTTGTTGCTATATTCAAATTTCTCCCTACGTTTTCTTTAACATGATTTTCTCTTGTTTAAGTGACCTTTGTCCCAAATCTCGGAGCTGGTATATAATGAGCAGGAAACCTGTTGTCTGTGGAAACTGTGAAGAAGTAGAGTCAGAGATTTTAATGAGAAAATAGCAGGAGAAAAAATAATAGGAGATTGCAATATTCATTTAGACTGAATTATGGATAAATATTTACTTTAGGAACAGAGCAGGATCAAGTCTTTGCCTCACTGGTACAGACGCTGCCCTTTAAATGTGCCTGTGTCAAGTCACAGGGAAATTCGAACAATAACTCTCTTGTGTTCTACTTCTCCTGAGCAACAAAGGGAAAACTGAAGATGCTGCCAAATGTGACCACCAGCCTTGCTTCTCCACTTTAATGTACAGACTCCATTCTTCTTAAAAGAAGCAATGGGTCATGACTTCCTGAGAGGTCACCTGTGCTGATTTCGGCTGTGCGCACTGCATGGTGGCGTTCGGTTGTTGCTGCCCGGTACACACTGTCTGGCATGTCTGCCAGCAGAGTAGTCACTGGTGGCCCACTGAGTCAGTACATGCACCTGTGGCTTATGAAGCATGTCTGCAGGACTTCACTGTGCAATTCTTCTTGTGCTTAATGATTTATCCACAGACTCATAGCCTTCTAAAAGGATGTTCAGAATACAGGATGCTCAGAATATAACTTGATACTCGGAGATATTGACATAAGTGTAGCTGATTGGAGTGATAAACATGAAGAAATTCAGATTTGCATGAAAAATCATTCATAATTGCACCCACCACCACTACCATTTTAGAAGGAAGCATAGATCACCCCAGCCATACCAATCTTATGAGAGCTTAAAAAAAATCTTTAGCTCAAAATTAAGAAATAATATATATTTTACAGCAGTATTTAGGTTTGTGTTAAAATGGTACCTGAAATCATGCTTTAAAAAGTTCTTGATGGTGTATGCACAAAGATAAACATTTGTGGTGTGGAGAGTAATACACCAAAGAGGAAATTAGTCATTCAATTGTGTTTCAGACACAACCACTGTCTCAGTTGGATTATCCAGTGAGTAGCAGGACACTCTCTAGGGGTGGATGCTGCCAACCTGATAGTGCAAAGGTAAGAAGAGAGAGTGAGGCTGGAGTTGGAATACTGCGAGCCTCTCTCTCAGTCAGATCCCAGGAGAGCAAGAGCATTCAGGATTTTTTTTTATTTTTTTTAAGATTTATTTATTTATTGTTATATGTAAGTACACTGTGGCTGTCCTCAGACACACCAGAAGAGGGCATCAGATCATTATGGATGGTTGTGAGCCACCATGTGGTTGCTGGGATCTGAACTCAGGACCTTTGGAAGAGCAGTCAGTGCTCTTACCCACTGAGCCATCTCGCCAGCCCAGCATTCAGGACCTTACACCTCAGGATCGTTTGGTTCCCCTCTGGATAAGCAGTTCATCAAGTATGAGAATAAGAAAATAACACCAAATCGTGATATTAAATATAATGGGGCACACAAGCAGGTAGATGGCAGGCCATACCAAGGCATCCCCTGAGAAATCATGCCATGAGACAGACCTGGTAGAAGGAGGATTTATTTGGGGGAAGGAAGGGGAGTGAGGACCTGAAGAAGGGGTAGAGGCAGACAGACAGAGGCAGAGCCATAAGGGCAGACAGGGGGCGGGAGGTTGGTTCAAAGTACAGAAAGAAGGACTACATGGAAACATACAGAGAGAAAAAGAGAGTGAGAAAGAGCCGAGGTGACAACGAATCCTTTTTATAAGGCAGCTGTGCACCACCGCACCTGGCAGCCGTGATGGCAGCAGGTGATGACGTAAGCCATTGCTACGGTGGAGGGAGCCTAGTGGAATCGCCTGTATACCGACATTACTGACTTTTCATTTCTTTGGAATGTGAAAACAAACTTAAAGAGCCTTAACTAAGCTTTACTTCTATCATTTTGTGAACATTTATCATTCACAAAATCCTTTTAAGTCCATCGCCTGGGAAGGTTGCCCTCCTCTCACCCCGGTGGGATTGTAAAAGATTGTTGCTGTTCCCTCTTTATACGTGGATGGGAAAACATGCTTCAAGAGCTGAAGTGAGTTGTCCAGAATCAAATTACCCCTGTTTAAACCAAGATGCTGACTTTGTCTTCTACACCCATAGCCAGGGCATTTTGTCCCCAACTCCTCAGCCTTACCTTTCTTTTCTGGGCTTTTGACACAACCAGCAAAACTCATCACGCCCAATATTTCCACACAGTCTTCACTGCAAAGGACTCACAGAGCTTTTAGACACTGTAATGGCTGTCATTTTGGTTTAAGGTTTACATTAATGGGATGGTGAAAACTTCTCTGCTAGGCCATTCTTGTCTAGGACAAGCACTTAACCAATGTACCTGATAATCAGTATGTACACTGATCCAGCAAGATGTGTTGTTGTTTTTTGTACATAAAAAAGTGTTCTGAAGTCAACGCAGGATAGTTCTTTGCAGAATGGGATCAATTTGGGCCCCCACTGTGGTTTCTCTGGGTAACATCTCCATTACAGTCTTCATGAGCACAGAGCCAAAGCCCAGGGCTTCTCTCAGTTTCTCTCCACTTTCCCCATCATGCTGGGAAATAAATGGCAGTTGCTCTTTTTTGCCCTGTTTTGTTTCATTTGTTTTATTTTAACAATGTGTTTAAATGGAAATAACCCAACAAGCAGACCACTTTTCAGAGCAGAAATAATAGCATTTTTTTTCTGCAGAGTTCATGATCCCATTAGCCAAGATGCACAAGGTTCCACTTTTTAAAAACAGAGGAACACCCAGCAGAGATGTAAGTACAAAGATGGCAACTCGCAGGATAGAATTGTAGGAAAAGTTAAAGGCAGTTTATTCCGACAGGCTTCAACAAACAAATCCCAGTTCTTATGCAAACAGGAGACAAAGGTGAGTGCCCCTGCCCTGACCCCAACCACAGACCCCTCAGCAGCCTATCCTCAGGTGATTAGAACTGTTAAGCAGAGTCCTGCCAGGGAAATTGCAAAAAAGGTTTAGAGCAAGTTTGTTTGTCACAGAGTCCGAAACAAAGATGTGAAAATGGAAAGGTTGAAGGCGATAATGAACAGACCAAGAAGGGACAGACAGCCACTTGCTCTGGATCTGGCCCTGCTCCTTCAGGGAAGCATCAGCAAGAACCCTTTACTCAATTCCTGGATGAAGATACTGGAGCTAGGCAAGAGCCCTGTCCAAGGTTCCCAGACTCTGAAATAAGTAGTGTGACCCTGTCTCAAAACAGCAAAGAGCTGTAGTGGAAAACTCAGGGAAAATTCAGTGGTAGCTCCTTTCTAATTCTTTGCTTTGAGCTTTAGTTTTCTTACTAGTAAAATTACAAGTTTGGTGTTTTCTAATTTCTATCAACTGCTAGAGACAGTGACAGGGCAAGAATTGGGCTTGAAGTTCATTGTAAGACATCCACACAGAAATGGAAAGATAACATGGTGTGTCATGTTTGTATATGGGCAACCATGGTAGAAACATTGAGATAGGACTACAAAGTTATTTCTGAATTCATAAACACTTTACCTTGAAACATTATGTCAAGCAGCAAACTGAAAAATAATATTACTATCAGGCTGGGGCTCCTGAAAAATATTTTAACGTTAAAATTTAAGCATTCATATTTCAGTGAGAAACTGAAAGTAATAATAGAAATAATAGAAAAGAGGTGTAGTTAAATAAACCATATTTTAGCCATATTAAAGATGTGTTAAATAAACTCAATGACAATGAAAGGTATCAAGCCAAGAAAAAGAAATAAGGACCAGGAAGCCTCACCACACTAACACACACACACAAAAACTGTGCTTGTTGCTGGGCAGTGGTGGCACACGCCTTTAATCCCAGCACTTGGGAGGCAGAGGCAGGCGGATTTCTGAGTTAGAGGACAGCCTGGTCTACAGAGTGAGTTCCAGGACAGCCAGGGCTACATAGAGAAACCCTGTCTCGAAAAACCGAAAAACAAAACAAAACAAAAAAACAAAACCTGTGCTTGCATCCCCAGCATCAGAGTGCAGGGACAGCCATTTACTCTAAGGCCAATGCTGGAGGAGGGGATGATTCTTACACAGGCCTG
>JADRCC010578256.1:0-29471 GCA_019843855.1 Hylomyscus alleni
CTACATTAGAATTTCTAAACCCTAATTATGACCACCTGGAATAGAAAAAATCCTCCCATGTTTAGTGTGTCCTGTGGGCTACAGGGCACTTAGTGTCACCCTAACCCACTGGATAGGCACCCCACACCAACTGTGACAATGAAAAATGTCTCCACACATTGATACATGTCCCCAGGGAGGAAAAACTACCTCCCCAAGAGAACCACCGATCTAATCAATGCCAAGTCCTTTAATCTACAATAATGATAGGTCAAGAGTTGACCTACAGGAGTCTGTGTATTACATAACAACCCAAACTAAAACGTCTCTTTGCTAAGCAATCGTTGGTCTTCTGTTAAGCCTGTTTCTTGTAATGGAAGGCGCTTTCTCAAAGCACAAGGGAAGTCATTTGCTAGTGATCTTCAACCTTGTCTGAGGAGCTCTGAGCCTTATACTGTGGTAGACCCAGAGTTCACCATTTAAGGCCAAGCAAGACTCAAGCATGGAGAGTTCTCAAGCAGACTGACAATGGCTCCCTCACCCTGACTGAGCGAGGCACACCTTGCTGTGACAGGCTTGTGGTTTCCACTCAAACAAGTTGTTCTGCCAGCTTCGCACAATCCTGGTTTCACTTTGTCAGTAATTTAATTTCACTGAAGGCTGAGCCCTGATACTGATTTCTTGTCAACACTTTAGACCCAACCACTCCTGAAAGCGGTTCCAGGCAAGCCCTGTATGCAACGCTCTTGAAATTAGGGGCCAAACAAACATGTTTCACCCAGTCCGTAAGCCTCCTCAAGTGTGGGCTGCCAAGGTTCAAAGCGATATGACTGCAGAGAACACGCTCAGCCTTAGTACAAGAACATTTCAAAGGCTGAAGTTTCTTTGACCACATAAGCCCTAGGAGAGGATGTACTGAGTAGGGAAAAGAAATTAGCAGTTTTTCATTTTCAATGGACATTATAAGGACCTTGAATATAGCAAAAGTTAAGTATTTTCAGCAATAAAACTTCAGATTGGAACTTTCAAATATACCAGAAATGTGGACGGATGACCCTTCCAGGCAAATATCATTGCTGTGGAGTTGGGACAACAACTCACAGAAAGAGATAGGCCAGCGTGGGACAGGCTGTTCATTTGAAATATTTACTGTTAGATTTTAAAGCAACTAGTGCTGCCTGAGATTTTAAGATTAGACGGTTAGAAGACAGGGAAGACTATCAAAACTATCTGTAGCATTATTTTTCTCCATGAGACAGTGGCTCTGTTTGATTTCCTGGTTGGCTTTAATAATGACGGAAGCCACACTATGGAGACAGAAAGTACACACTTCTTTATCTGAAGCACAAAGTTTTCCATTTTCACTATTTCCATAAGTAGAACATAGCACGTTTCCTCCCTTGGAAACATGTTAATTAGGTTTAAGAGGCCAGATAAGGGGGTAAGCATTATTTCAAAATTATATAATGTCTATGTTGGATTTACCTAGCAACATAATTTTACTACTGATTTCCTGGTTGCAGATTTGACTGGTGGGGAGAAAAAAAAATCTCATAACAGCTTAAATGAATTTTCCTGAAACCAAACATTCACAAATGGACACTGCTGTCCACCTAACCTCCAACAGAATGCCCACGGACATGACTCGTCTCCACCTTTACCTTCTCGCCCAAAGCACTACAACAGTGGGAAAGGTTCATCATTCTAAAAGCAACCACTGACAAAGTTGTTGGCCCTAGGCAAGACGGTCCTGCCAGATATGACCAAGGTGGCTTTCACCAGTTGTCCCTGTCATTTTCCATTTCCAACTGCCCAAAAGCTACTTTCAACTGATCATTTTTACCTTTAAATTACAGTAATAGCCTATAAATTCACTTCCTAATTAAAATGAACAGCGTCACCATTAGCAACCAAGCATGACCAGGCTGGAAAACATTAAAATATAAACCACCACTCTGGTCAGTATAGAGATTGGCAACAAGATCCTGACACAGTGTCAGTTACAGATGGCTTCAGACAGATGAACTCCCAAGGCAGTTCTCAAGTCGATTTTTTAAAGAGTCTATTTTGGAATGAGACACAAGAAAGAGAGAGAGAGGAAAGATAGATCCATAAGCACAAAAATTCTCAGCAACTATTTTCACTTAAGGTGCAAGCCTTCAGTTGGTATATGAGATATATATATATATATATATATATATATATATATATATTAGATACAGTATGCTTATTGTACATGTAAAACACACAAGTAAGACTTACTTGACGGTGACTCGGTTTGATAAATCCTGTAGATCCCCAGGATGAAAAAGCTGGGCTTCTTTCAATCCAATCTGTTCACAAGCTTTCAAAAAAACGTTTATGTTATCCTGTGAAAAGAATTGGAAAGTGATTGCTTAGCCGAGCTTGCTCTCAGACAAAGGTTACCAATTTTTATGATACAAGTTTGCAACTTCAAAGTCCAATTATAGTCAGCAAAAGAGGCGGTGGCAGGAACAGTCGCAGAAGTGTATTCGAAAGAAAAAAAAAAGTCCGCCAGCACGTATAGCCTTTCAGTCTTCCAGAGCAGAGAAAGGTGGTGCTATCTTATGCCCGAGCATACACTGTTTCTGTGATCTTTGTGACTGGCACGTTAAACATTACCTGTTATAGGACAAGCGCCTAGCCAGTGAGCAGTAATCTACACTTTGATGTCAGCTCTGCTCTGCAAACAAACGCCCTCTTCCCAGCTTCGCACGACAAGCTTCACCTCTTTAAAAATAACTCCAGCTACTGACATTCACCCACCCAGAAACTGTTGGCAGGGAAGAAATAAGAGGAGGAACGTTCTGTTTCTATGATTACAAATTACAGAACGGCTGTGGAATACCACACCTGGAATCTGGGTTTGGTTGCTGATCCAGCTCGTGACAGGCACAGAGACCATGCTATCCGACCAAGGAGAAGCCTGGTGCTTATTGGCTGAGCCTTACCACAGGGGCGTGGCGTATTACTCACTCCCTGCACCTGTCTGAAGAGCTGCCTCCAAAAAACTGAAAACCTATCCCCCACCTCCAAGCTTGACCTCCTATCTCATTTCAAAGGTCCAATCTTCCATTTACAAACCAGTGCTTGCCACACTGTGCTATGCCTGCTGCATGAGACCACCACGATGTGTTCTATTTTCAGGGCGCTGCATTGCAACCGCACACATTTGGTTACCAGGATTAGCTTTGGCATCGCCCCTTACAGCTCTTGAAAAAGAAAAAGTATTTTATGTGGCTGAGTTCCTGGTGAGTCCGTGTGGACTCTCTGCTTTTGCTTTGCTAGGAGTTGTGGGTAGGGGAATGCCTTGCTTGCAGGCTGGTACACGCTTGCCCACTTAAGTTGGCTGGCAACAACGGCTCTGTGGTATGGGCCTCCCTGGAGCCACACCCCACGTCCCTCCCAAGCCGAGGTCCACAGACTACCTGCCACTCAGAGAAGGCAGTACTTTTATATGCACAGGAAGCAAAGTTGAGTGTTATGCAAGGTAAGAGGGATATCCAAAAGAATGAGAGAGGAAGAGGACGGCCGATTCATCAGCTAAAGTTCCGCAGAGTATAAGGGGACTTGAGGAAAGTGCAGGAGAAAGTGTGCCCGGAGAAAAGTAACACTGACTGCCAAGGAAGCAAGGGACGATAGAAGTCAACAACAACTGTTTGTGGAAGAGGAAGGCTGTTCCAGGATGCTCTGGGACAAAGACAGCATGAACTAGCTAACCAGCAACTGAAATGTTTGCTTCATTTGAAATAAGTTGGCCCCAAAGATTACAGAAATTTCTAAGCAAAAAGTTGAGCAACCTAAACAGGATCATTTCATTTTTAAATTGACATTATGTCCAAGAGGTGAGGGCAGTAAATAAAATGGAGAGAGACTGATGAAGACACCCAAAACTGACCTCTGACCTCCATACACATACACACACATACACAGACATAGCCACATACACATGAACATGTACAAATGTTTACAAACACACAAGAACCTATTGGCAAAATTCCAGTAGGAACACAATGGTATCTTCACTAGTTATTTGACAATTTCTGAATGCTACATTATCTATAATTATCTGAAAACACAAATTAATAATTTTGACACCCACTCTCAGAAGAGCAGACAACAAAAATATCTCATTAGGACAATATCCCATACTCAACAGGAAGCAAATCTCATATTTGAGGGAGGAAAAAAGAAAAATAAATTATTAAGCATCTTCATATCTGCCTAATATGGCTTTGAATGCTTAAAGTTATATAAAATTATCAGCTGAGAATATAGCGCTGTGGAAGAATGCTTGCCTAGAAAACACATAAGTCCTCAAGCAGGGTGCTTGGAACAGAGATAGATGGATGGATAGATAGATAGATAGATAGATACATAGATAGATAGATAGATACATAGATAGATAGATAGATAGATAGATAGATAGATACATAGATACATAGATACATAGATAGATAGATAGATAGATAGATAGATAGATAGATAGATAGAAAAACAAAATCAAACATAGAACAAACATGGAATAAGCTTAAGAAACTAAGAGTAAAAACACCCCACATATTTTACAAAAACATAATAGCACTTACCTGGTGAGCAAAATGTTCAGGTTGATAAGGGGGAAACCACACATTCCTCAAAGCCCATCTAAGTATTTAGAGAGAAGCCACTTCAAATCGAAAGTGACTCTACTCCATCGGGAACAAAGTTCAAGGAAAAACACAAGTGATGTGATTACATCTTAGTCTTGAGTAAAAAAAAAAAAAAACTCTATCAGCCACAAAGCAGAATGCTGTTTTAAAGGCTTAGTGGTTCTCGGTTTTAAAGCAGACAAACATCCTATATAGACTCACACATGGCCTACGCACTGGAAATGAGGTCTACTCCAATCAGAATTGGAACTTCCACCATGCATCCTGGACTGGAGCCCACTGGTAATTTATTTCCTGCAATTTCAAAAGGATCCAAGCGGAGCATTGCCTCAGGGGATATACAAAATTATAAAATAAAAATTTCATGTCTGTTCCAGCATCAAGCAGCCACACCCAGTTCAGCGTAATAAAAAGAAAGCATTCAGCCTTTACTGGGTAGAATCATTTTCACTAGAAACTACCAAAAAAAAAAAAAAAAGTAAAACAATAATAACAAAAAAAAAAGAAGCATAAATGGAAATCGAGCTCATCTAATTGGCCTGGGAGCCAGGACTAGCTTTAGAGAGATTACTTATGCTTTCTGGCCCCATTTTCTTTATCCATGTCCTGAGTGCATACAGATTTGCAAGCCATTACAAAGGACAGGCTATTCTGTCTGCAAGAGGAGGGGTGTCCAAGCCCCTTGGTTCTTCACACAAATGTTCTATAGCTCAACCAAAGACATCCTATCAAAAGAGCATGCTTTAAACACACGTGACCCCTACACATGGAGGGCCAAAGGTAACTTTCAAAACATAAACCAAAATAATAACAACAACAATAATAAACTCTAATGGTACCCGAGTAGCGCCTTCTCACTTTCAACGTTTCTCTGGGGATGAGAGAAAGGCAAATACTACAGGAAAAGTAGAAGGGTCGAGATTTTCATACTTTCCCCCCCAACCCCTGACTAATCAGTAGTAGTTGTGGTGCTCACTAAGAAACTAGGATAAAAATGCCAGAAAGTTGTACAAAGTTCTCCCGTTGGAACTGGCTCACTGCAGGATCTGTTACTCATGCCATGCTGTAAACCAGTTGATCCTGAAACAGCTGCCTCAGACAAAAAGACAATGGTCTCCAATAATTCTGGAGAGTCTGGGATACAGCCTTGACTAGGTGGCTCTGACGTGGAGGACCCCTCAGAGAGAGCTGTTACTGGGACATCAGCTCAGGATGCAGGCATGCAAAGGCAGTCCTGGTGTTGTAGCTGTTCCCGAGGTAACTCACTCTCACGTGGTTGGCAAATCAGGACAAACAGATGTTTCCATGGGACTTAGCTGATCGAGCCAGTGATCTGAGAGCAAAGTGGAAGCCTCGAGGCCTAGCTTTGAAAGTCTTGTTCCATCATTTCTACAGGACTCGACTGTTACAGAGACCAGCCCTGTGCAGCGAAGACCACACAAGGACATAAATAAAACACGAGAATCATACGACCACAGTGGAATACTGGTTCCAACATTTCATTGTCTGGGTACCAGTGATTCAAACCTCACTCATATAAAAAAATTCACACTCCTGTCTCAAGGCCTCACAAATTCTGTTTATTAACTTATTAGTTTAGTGTGTCTATTTGGGGTGTGTGGGCCTGTGTGTAGTGTGGATACCTGCCAGTCACGGCACACAAGTGGATGAGACCAGAGAACACTTTGCAGGCGTCAGGTCTCTCTCTCCACCGTGGGTTCTAGAATCAGATTCAGCTCAGCAGCCTGGCAGGTACCCTTAGCCACTGTCTTAGTTTTACTATTGCTATCAAGAAATACCACGAGCAAAAGCAATTTGGGGGGCGGAGGGGAATGAAAAATTTATTTGGTTTATGCATCCATACATGTGGTCCATCACTGAAGGAAGTCAGGATAGGAACTCAAACAGGGCAGGAACCTGGAGGCGACCATTTAAGCCGAGGCCCTGGAGTTACTGCTTACTAGCTTGCTCTTGACAGCTTGCTCAGCCTGCTTTCTTATTGAACACATGACCCACAGCCAGGGATGGCACCATCCACAGTGGGCTGCCCTACCACCATCATCATCGGTCATTAATTAATACAATGCCATTACAGGCTTGCCTACAAACAGATCTTACGGAGACATTTTCTTAATTCAGGGTCCCTCCTTTCAGATAACTTCAGCTTGCATCTAGTAACGTAAAACTATCCAACACACCCACTGAGCCATCTCACTGGACCATAACCCCCAAATCCTTATCTCTTGTCAAGGTAAGATCAAAATCTAGATTTTTCATCATAGTCAGCTCCGGATGTGTATGAGGGTATGTAAATGTACTTCCTGGAATAGAGCCTTTGAGGATAGCTCCCTCTCAATACAACTGCCTGTGAATGAAAAGGAGCCTGTCTAGCCATGCTTTAAATATGTGTAATGCACACAGTTTCAGGGCCAAAGGTGACATCTCAAAAACAAACAAACGGAGCCGGGCGGTGGTGGCACATGCCTTTAATCCCAGCACTTGGGAGGCAGAGGCAGACGGATTTCTGAGTTCGAGGCCAGCCTGGTCTACAGAGTGGTTCTAGGACAGTCGGGGCTATACCAAGAAACCCTATCTCCAAAACAAAAAACAAAAAACAAAAAATAAATAAATAAATAAACCTTAATGGTATCTAACTAGCTCCCTCTGTTTACAGCGTCGCTATGGGAATAAATGAAGGCAAACACAACAGGAGACTTCAGTCAGTGGAGGAACACCTGAACCGTAAGCATCCTCCACACTCCAGGTCCAGGTGTGGAGCAACCAAAGGCGCATAAGCACCACCTCTCCCTAGACGTGCTGGAATTTTCTCCATTAGGGCCCAAAGTCTTCATCTGGCTCCTCCCTCCATACTCTTCATTTCACTTTAAACATCATCTTCCTTTTTCCTTGCAGAGTTGCCTCTGTGAGCATCAGTATAGCTTTCTCAGTCTGTCTGCCATCTTCCTGTAGAGACTAGGGGAGACTAAAGATTTTGGATCTCTGCACGGAGGCTGGCAGTGCCTGTTAAAACTGTTCTCTCTAAGGAATGACAGCTCCACTGAGAATCTGACTGAGCTTCACTACTCTCTCAGAAAGCCAGGCCCGTAGACCTCGGCAGAAGCCCCCAGGAAGACTGAAGGACAATACCCAGCAGCATCTTAGAAACCCAGTTTCTGGGTTGGACAGTTGTAGGCACTTCCTCACATCTTTCTAGGAACTCAAAGGGTTTTATAGCCACACCCTCGACTTCATCATTAACCTTGTTTTCCTGCCAGTGCTCTGAATTTAATCTAGACCTGAAAACTATTTCTCAATTCCAGCAACATATACTGACTCAAGATTCTGGATAGATGTCAATCCTGTGATGCCCATGTGCCTTGTGCTTTTCATTCCGTTCTTCCCTTACTCTCCCCTCTGGGGTTTTGCTATAATCAAAGAGCAAAATCCAGACTGGACTTCAGCATTCTGGAATTCTCATTACAGAAGTGAAAAATCTGTCCTGGACCACCTAGCTGACCGGGTATAATTCCTAGGCACTCAGCAGTGATTGTCAGAATAAGAGAATCACCTTGGAAACAGGCTATCAGGACACTCTTACAATAAGGAATATGGAACCTCACAAAGTTGGAACATAAAAGTATATAGAGATACTGAACTTCAGATGCCCTGGGCAGGATATTCAGATAGCAATAAATCAATTTCAAAGCCCAGGATAAATATTTGATCTTAAAATATAATTTAAAGAGACCTAGAGAGATGGCTCAGAGGTTAGATGGCCTGGCTGCTTAGTCAAAGGACCTGGATTTGGTTCCCAGAACCAACACGAAGCTCACAGCCATCTGAAACTCTACTTCCAGGGAGCTGGTGCCTACTTCCAAGTTTCTGAGGGCATTGTACGTGTATGGTACGCAAACATACACGCGTAAAAATAAAAATCACTGTACAAAAAGGAGACTTTTTTGTTTGTTTTTAAGGAGTCGGTTTAAGGAGTCAGCCATTCACTGGCAATAGTTAAACTAAATATCGAAGATGATGAGCCTTCTTGGAAGAGCAAGATCATGAGCTCAGCTGGGCTACACAGTAATACCCCATCTCCAACAGAAAAATAGGAGAGTGGAGAGGAAGAAAAGAAAACACTAGGGTATATCTCAGGAGGAGAGCACCGGAATAGCATCACAAAGGCCTTGGATTGGCTTTCCTGGACAGACAGACAGACAGGGAGGGAGGGAGGGAAGGAGGGAAGAGGAGGATTCCCAATTAACTACAATATTTAAAAGGCAGTTATAAAATAGCAAGAAAGAAAATCTAGCACCCAGAGAAGAAGAACGGCTATGAAAATATGAAAAGGATTCTGAGGACATGAAGAGAGGAAGTTTCCAGAAGGCAGTGTGGGATGCTGCCATGTGCGGCAATCCTGAGGAATGAAAACCACGCAAAGAATTTGACAATGATATGAAGTACCTTCGGCGACCATAAAGTCCAAAGGACAAAGAAGTAAATAAATGACTAAGAAACTGGCTCCTGGCAAAGATTCCCCAAATCCAGAAGATCACTGCCCTTTCCCACTGCACCCCACTCCTTAGGACGCTCACTATGGGAGTGGGGAGTGTCCGGAAACACCTCTCACATCCAGCTAGACCAAAATATCAGTTGTACCACAACTCGTCCCATTATGGTCCGGCGTGTAAAAAGTTTATATCTCAACCATGTGGGTGTGCCTTCATTCCACATCCTGAAGACAAGAGTGTGAGCACAACGTAAAGCTGTCAAACATTCAAATCCCAGGCCAGAAGTGAGGCCAGTCTTCACTAAGGTCTCTCCTTCTAGAAGCCCTTAACCCATAGCATATTCTCTTGTTACTTTAGAACATTTTCTTGTTCTTTTATCAGAGGTAGAAAATGTTGGGATGACAGTCTGGAGTCTAAGTTAAACAACCACACCTGTTTTAGTAGAGCTATCAGTCTATGCAAGGACTCTCTCCTTTTGTGGTCTTACTGTTTTCTTGTTCAGCTCAATCCCACACTAACTTCCATGCCTTCACCTTCAGAGTTATTCTCCCAAATTAGAAATGCTCAGTCAAGTTCACACACACACACACACACACACACACACACACACACACCAATAGCCACACTATTCGCAATACACCAATGCAAAAACAGTTCCCATGTCTACGAACAGACCTAGGGATGCACAAACTGCTACATCAGCATTCAAGATTGATGTTCATCCATTAAAAAAAAGCCACAAAATATGAACAAGTTTTACAGGTTAGGTGAACTCTCAAAGCATTATGCTAAGAGAAAGAGGCCAGCTCTCAAAGGTCATATACCATTTAAATGTAACATCCAAAATGGCTATGCCCCTAGAGACAAAAATGCAGCCTGGTGGTTGCCAGGGACTGGAGGAAAAAAAGAAACAGGGAGAAACTACTTAATGATCAAGAGGTTTAACTTTGAAGTCCTGAAATGTTCGGTGATTACATGTTACTATAAATACCACTAAATGATTAACTTTGAAACTAAGGCTATGTGAATTTCTTCTTGGGAAATTGTTTCCAAGAGGTGCCCTGGCCAATGTGTTTAAAATTGAAATGTTCTTTTTAAATGCTGTGTGTCTGGGAAAGGGGGCTCAGTTGATAAAGTGCTCACCGTTCAAGGCGGAAGAGCACAGCCTGATCCCAGGAACCTATGGTAAACAGCTGGACTTGGTGCTGCACACACGTAGCCTCTCCACAGGAGAGAACCTGGGCCTGGATGGCTGACGAGCTTAGTGTTCAGGGAGAAGAAGCCAATGAGAAGGCTTGTCCTCTAAAAACAAGGGCAATTGGGAGAAGCCAATGAGAAGGCCTATCCTGTGAGATGCTGTGCAAGCCTGCTGACCTGAGTTTGACACCTGGAACCCATTTAAGGGAGGGAGGAAGAGAGAACTGACTTCATAAAGTTGTCCTCTGACCTCCTCATGCATGCCATGGCATGTACATACACACACACACACACATACATACATCATACAAGCAGAAATACAACTGAGAATGTTTTAAAGGGGAGTGAATCCTGAAGAACATTCAAGGTTCATCTTTGACATGTACAAGCATGTACATATGTATACACACACACACACACACACACACACACACACACACATGTTCACACATTTTTAAATGTATTTCAATATATTTTCTATTCTACATCAAACCATTCCTTATCAGTTGTCGACAGCCTAATTAAGCTATGTAGACCAACTAGGCTCTTGTCTTAGGTCATTCTTATTATTACTTGAAGAATCAAAAATAACAAAAAAATATCCTCAGTGAAAACTACTAAGTGTGCTGACTTCAGAAGGGCAGGGAGAAGACGTCACACCCCCCACACTCCTCAGTGTAAAACTAGACATGGGACTGACTAGTCATTACACTCAACCCTTTCTGTCAAGACTTCCCGAGAAGATAAGGTCAAGAAATGTCTGTCTGAAACAAGAGTTTTTATAGGCTAATAAAGGGATGCATCATAGATGACTAAGCTCACCATCCCAAGCAATTATGAGAGTGAAGCTGGGCTTAAGGATCTACTTTGACAGCCCACAAAGCTTAATCCAAAGCTCCCACAAGTTACCACCTGAAAGTTCTGCTCCCCAGTCAACACAGGACTCTTCTTGTGGCTTTAAAGTAGCAGAGGGAAGCAGAAGTCTATTGTAAATGAATCTTTTTTCATCATTTTTTATTGGAGATTTTATTTATTTACATTTCAAATGTTATCTCCTTTCCCGGTTTCCACCCCCCCTCAAAAACTCCCTATCCCATCCCCCCTCCCCCTGTTTCTATGAGGGTGTTCCCCCACCCACCCACCCACTCCTGCCTCCCTGCCCTGGCATCACACTGGGGCATCCAGCCTCCATAGGACCAAGGGCCTCTCCTTCCACTGATGCCAGATAAACTAATCCTCTGCTACATATGCGCCTGGAGCCATGGTCCCTCCATCTGTACTCTTTGGCTGGTGGTTTAGTCCCTGGGAGCTCTGGGGGATCTGGTTGGTTGATATTGTTGTTCTTCCTATGGGGTTGCAAACTCCTTCAGCTCCTTCAGTCCTTTCTCTAACTCCTCCATTGTAAACGAACCTTTTAACATACAGAGGAGTGTACAATAGGCACCAAGTTAGGCTCAGAAACTAAAGTCTCAAGATGCTCACAAGTATAAGTGATGCAGAGATGGGCACTCATTGAAGCACAGGCACCCAGCTGAATCCACTGGTGTTCTGCAGACACCAGTGGCCAGTCAGTTCCATGCAGACACAGAGGGGCCATGCAGATGAAGCTGATACACAGGGAAACAGCCTAGCTGCTTCCAGTAAAGCGAGGTCACAAAACTGTCGCTGCCTATGCCCGGGAGCCTGATAGAAACACGGAAACCTGGATTTCATCCCAGACCTTCTCAAGCACAACCCATGTCACAGGGACATTCCCCACAAGTCTTCAGTCTCGTGAGGTAATTAGACAAAAGCATTTTCAAATAAAACTCAGTGTTCTTCACTGTGCCCTGAAATCCCTAGAGATGCTGGAGTAAATATCATACCAGTCCTCAAAGGCACTTGAAGACTCCTTGCATGATACAGAAAGGGAGTGACCAAAATTCTTTTTATGTAACTGCTAAATATCAGGGTGACAAAACTACATCTAAATTTGTATTTCAAGTATCCAGATCCCACCAAAATGCAGCTGAGTCACATTTGATCAGCTAGTCGGTCCTGCTGCTTTTTTGGATGTTTTGAGAGAGGATCTCGCTTGCCTCAACTTCACCAGAGTGGCCTTGAACTCAGGTCAATTCTCTTGCCTCAGCCTTCTAAGGGCATCTTTGTTCGGCTAATCCTTGATGTTTAATTTATTCTGAGGTAGAATCATCCCGAATCTTACAGCTTAGATTGCTTAGTTAATAACAAATACAGTAAACACAGTTATCAACAAATACACACATTTATGAAGATTGTGTATGTAGATAGTCATCAGAAATCCAGCGTTCCATCTTATTTATGAGGAAAGAAGGCAGTCCTGTCCCTTTTCTGTTGATTCCTTTGAGACAAGATCTCATTATAGAGCACAAGCAGGGTTCAAATTTACGATCCTCCCGCTTCAGCTTCCTGAGATTTCAGGTGTGCCTCACTATGGAATGCCTCGGTTGTTTGATTGGCTTAAGTTCTCTTGGGTCTCAAAGAAAAGAGTTTGCTCTTTGCTCAGTGCTGAGGCCACAAGCCTCGGTTAAATTCTCCGTTAAATTTTGTAACACAAGAGAACAGGCCTAGGGACCGATGGGAGAGTAGAGGAAGCCAGGAGACAGAGAGGGACCAGGAGATTCTCCACGGCTGCAATGCCAGCAGCGTGGCAGCTGAGGTTTTGCCAGCACTGGTTGGCAGAGCAAGAGCAAAACCTACCACAGCAAGTGAGGGCAGAGCAGAGAGCTGGCAAGGCACGGCAACAGGAAGTCAGGCGCTCTGCTAAAGGCTGTTTGCCCACGTTCAATAAATCTAGGATACGGCACCCTGCACAGCAGCCGTAACAGGCTTTGTCCAATGGACACATGAATGAGGGGACAGTTTTACACATTATTCAAATCGCACTTTACATCAAATGTCAAGTCGTACTAAAACCCACCTGCTTCTTTTGCTAAAATGCTGAAATGCTTGCTAAAAAAGGTCCCGTGCTCCAAAGTACAGCATGTCGCTGCTTTAAAAAGCACAGAATCACAATGCAAAAAAAAAAAAAAAAAGAGCTTTTATGAAGTGAATTTAAGGAGGGGGAAATTGCCAGGCAACGCGGGGGAGCCAGCTGGGAGTGAACACTACCTCACCTCCACCCCACACTCACCTGAGAGCACCTGACTTGCTGCTGCTCCAAGCCGACTCAGTTTACTAAAGTCTCAGTCCTGTTAAGATACGGCTCCAAACCCCACATACGTGGTACACAACGAACCTGCTCCCTTCCTAACCTAAGTCTTAGCCAGCTGAACTGCAGTCTGTCTTCCAAGATCCCACAGCCTCTCCTACGGCCAAATTCTCCCTTTAATGACCTTTGTTCTCTTGCCTGCATGGCAATTTTCAGTTCTTGTATTATCTCATTGGTCCCTCAACTGGCTACTTTTTCTACTGTTGAGGTTTTAGTTTTCTGGTAGCATACTCAAGTATGTTACAAATATTACCTTACTCAAATTCTCATTAAAAAAAAAAATTACAGTCTCCTTGCCTATAGTTGAGATAAGAGGAACACTAGGCATCCAAGGTCACCAGTCCCAACCAGATACATACATTATCCTGTGGGGCTGCTCTTCATCACGTGCTGCACTGTAACTCAGACGGGCATGCAGAGTTCTGGAGCTCTGGAGTTCAGAACCTTCCTAGGGCTGTGACCCCTTAATACGGTTCAACCATAAAATCATCTCCATTGCTAAGTCATAACTGTAATCATGCTACTGTTATCAGTCATAATGTAAATCTCTGTGTTTTCCAGTGGTCTTAGGCGACCTTTGTGAATGACCCCTCAAAGGGGTCACAACCCACAGGCTGAGAAGCACTGATCCAAGTTCCTTTACTGGGCTGAAATCCATATGTCCACCAGTTATGTTATGTGGTCTACATTCCAAAAGAAACTTGTCTTACCTTCCCACCTTCTAACGGCCACCATCACCTTCACTCACTCTCCTTTCCTTCCATCTTCAAAGAGACTTAAACTGAGTCCATCAGTGTCTCCTCCAGCCCTCTTTCTCTGCACACAAGCTTGTGACTGCATTGGGCCCACCTGGACCACTTAAAGTCAGCAAATTAGCAACCTCGGTCCCATCCTAACTTGGCCTTGTGAAAGGTTCCCAGTTTTCATGGTTTATAATGTAAGCCACCTAAGAACAATTTCTTTCGACTAGAGCAATGTTTAAGCCTTCTTTTTAGTTTTTTTTTCCCTTTTTTTTTTATAGACAATGTTTCTCTGTGTAGCCCTGAACTCACTCTATAGACCAGCCTGGCCTTAAACTCAGAGATCCCCCTGCCTCTGCCTCCCAAGTGCTGGGATTAATGGTGTGCGCCACCACCGCCTGGCTGTTTAAGCCTCCTTTAAGTCAGGTTCTATGTGCTAGATCCTTCCTTCCAAGAATAAAGGCTCTATAACTCAAGGCTGGAATTCAAGGTGCTAATTTATTGCCAAAGTCTCATCAATAATGCTTACTTCATAAAAGTTGGGTGGTGGGCTATTAGTGAGAGCTTTGAAAGAGAGGTTGTAATGTGATTATATAGTGTACAGTGCCTCTGGCATCTAACTGGGGAGGGAGTGGAGGGATATCAGAAGCCATCACGTGTTACAGGCTTGGTATCTTTGTCTCTTGGCATTGAAATCGAACAGCCAATTGGCATCATATGCTTTAGCAATACGCAGGTGTCCCTCATTCAAATTTCACAGGAAGATATGTAAAATACAGCTGGGCCAAATCTAGAACAAAAATAAAATGGCTATAAGAAAACCTAAGTTATAAATCTGATGGTGTCATAGATAAAGGCTTAAAACATAAATTAAGCTCGTACACCACATAAAATCATTCTGGGTTCCCATGACCTTTTTTCCAACTAAAATAGAGTTAGCATCCATCCCTGATCAATGTCCCTTTGGAGTCGGGCCCATCTAGATCATTTTTGCAAATCTTTATTTTGTTAGTTTGTTTTTAAGCTGTACTTAAATTGGACAGAATGAATTATCATGATTCCTCCAAATATGACATTTTCCTATAAAAATTGATGAAAAATTAAGGGTCGTAGTAATTGGCAGGGCAAAGGTGCAGGAGTCATCACTGGCCAAGCACTCCGAAGTTATTATAATGTAACCTCTCACCTAAATAGTTGTCTTTTATCAGGTAGTGTCTACAACCGCAGAAACCAGGAAACAACTGCATCATGTATCTTTGCCCTTTTTACTTTCTACTCTTAATGCTAAATAGAATCTCCATCCTCGAGGTATCCAAACTATGACCACAACCACTTATCTATAGCCAGAGACAGCCTGTCTACAGAAAACGAGGTTGCTGGTACCCAGTGAGAATCAGGAAATCAGGCAAAGACACATCACTATGCAAAACAGGATGGAAGAAAGGAGGAAGAGAGGGAAGAGAGAAGTCAGCTTAAACTCACACAGACATTCATAACAGGACTCTAGCCACATCTTCAAGCTTCATGGTTGCACACTTGCAAAGCATGCGCTGGCTACTTTTATGTCAACTTGACACAAGCTACAGTCATCTGAGAGGAAACCTTGAGTGAGAAAATGCCTGCACAAAATCAAGCTGTAGGCAAGCTTGTAGGGCATTTTCCTAGTGATTGATGAGGGAGGGGCCAGTTGATTGTGGGTGGGGCCACCCCAGGGCTGGTCAACCAGCTCTCTATAAGAAAGCATGCTAAGCAAGCCTTGGGAAGGGCCATTAAACAGCACCCTTCAGTGGTCTCAGCTCAAGCTTCCAGGTTTCTGAACTGTTTGAGTTCCTTGACTTCTTGGATGATGAACAACAGTATGGAAGTGTAAGTTGAACCCTTCCTTCCCCAAGTCGCTTTGGCCCTGGTGGTGAACACTTAAGTTAGAGCACTAGAATGCTAATGACCTTCTCAAGTACTATCTAAGACAGCATCCCTGAAAGAAGTCGGGGCAAGAATTCAAACAGGGAAGGATCCTGGAGACAGAGGCTGATGCAGAGGCCATGGAGGGATACTACTTACTGGCTGGCTTCTATGGCTTTGCTCACTCTTCTTAAAGAATCCAGGACCACCAGTCCAAGGATAGCACCTCCCACCATAGGCTGGGCCTTCCCTCATTGATCACTAACTGAGAAAATGGCCTGACAGCTGGATGTCCTGGAAGCATTTTTCTCCATTGAAGTTTTCTCCCTTCAGATGACTTGAACTTGTGTCAAGTTAACATTAGCCAGGACTGCCCCTAAATCAGAGGCAGAGCTGCATCTGGGCTGCGGAGATGCCTTGCCACAGCTGTGGAATCAATTGTTTTCGGCCATGTTGATCTAGACTGTGTGATCTAGACCCGAGGTGTCCAGGGAATGTTTGCTGTGCAAATGGTTGCTTTCAGTTGGGTTGTGCCAGGTCTAGTTGCTCTCTCTCTCTGGGAGACACTTTCCAGATGTGCTCACCAAGCAACTCAGGTTACAATTTAGAATAGAGGCCTGAGTATTCAGGTGCTGAGTCCTAAGTCACAGCATTCTAGTTCTTTTGCTATTTTACCATCTCCTATTTAACCTGATCTTGGAATGAATAGCATGTGCTTACATATGCTAGAGTCTGAGTCTATAGTGGACACAGGTCTGCTTCCTGCCCGGATGATTATGAAATAAGCTTCTAATACTGTAAACAAATGCCCTAACTAAATGCTTTCTTCTATGAGAGTTGTCTTGGTCCTGGTGTCTCTTCACAGATCTAGAACAGTGGCTAAGATAGTCTGTGAAAGCTATCTTACCACGGCGGGGTCTGGGTGAACACGGCTGGGGTCTTCCATTTCTAACTTCCTTCTCGGTGGTGCTGCCCACCATGGAAGTGCATCGGTGAGATAAGCTTTAGCAAGCATATCCACGGAGGAGAGAAGCAGTCTGTGGGTAGGGCATTTCAACAGATGACATTTGTAGGACAGACAGATTTCTTCAGATCCATAAATCACAAGTATTCTAAGGCGTGCCTAGCAATGGCTCCCTAACAAGGCAAGCTTCTATAACAAGCTAATTCTGAACTTCTTATTCAGGAGTGGTGCGGGTGGGGGGGACGACCAAAGTCTGTAAAAATGTATAAAGACATTGGGGTATAAAAATGTCAAAAAGCTGGAATATACTACATTTTTTAAATTCTATCTGTCTATCCGTCTATTTTGTATGTATGTGTATGTGAATGCATGCCAACGTGTATGTATATATGTGTACCGTGTACATGTGTACACCACAGTATGTGAAATCAGGTGGGCCCCAGGGTAGAACTCAGGTCATCAGGCTTGGTGGCCAAGCATCCTTACCCACTGAGCATCCCAACCCCAGACCATTAATACCAGAGTCTAGCACACTTGTTCCACCTTAGGGTTCTGACATCTGTAAATTAAATTGTTTCCTGTGTTTTCTCATCGCATCTTTCTTCTTCAAATATACACAGCACAAAGATAAAGCTTTAAGGTAAATTGCCTGTACGTCTGCTTAAAGTTTCCATAAATTCAAACACTCTGACTTCTTTACCAGCTATTTAAGATTCACCTATAGACACAATCACGGAGCCTGTTTTTGTCCATTTTAACTATTCCGAGGCCCGAAGAGCATGCATCTTGCCAGAATTAAATTAAAGCAGATGCACCAAAGGGAAAGATTAGTGGTATAAAAACATAAAATATTCATAAATAAAATGGCCCAGCCAGATTCTCCAGAGAAAAAAGAATCAACAGGGTAAATATAGAAAAGGACTTCTTGGGCAATCAAATGGGTCAGCAAAAGTGCTTGCTGCCAAACCTGACAACATGAGTTCAATCCCATCATCTTACCTGGAGGAAAAGAGGCATCTCCTGAAACTTGTCATCTAACATTCACAAATGTGAGCACAGATCTGCATACACACACAGACACACACACACACACACACACACCAAATTAAAAAATAAAGTAATAAAAAAATAAATGTTAAAGTGGAAGTTGAAATGTCCCAAGCTGGAGACCCAGGAGAGTCGATGGCATGGTGCTATGCCAAAGTATGATGATGACCTGGAGAAGAGGAAAGTTGACTGGTCCTTCAATTTAATCAAAAGGAGGAAAAGCCTGTGTGGCTGCTCAGGCAAGCAGAAAGGCTCCCTCTTAATTAGAAAGGTCAACCCTCTTCTACAGGGCAGCCTTCAACAGATGGATAAGACCCACCCAGATCTGCTTTCCTTAATCTACCGATTCAAAAGTTAATGTCATCTAAACACACACTCTAAGCAATGCCAGGAATCACAGTTGACCAAATATCTAGGCATCCCTTATCACAGGCAGCCTAATATAATAAACGAGCTATCACAGTAACTGAAATATTCAACCGGCTTGCCCTCTTTCTAGTTTCTTGTAGTCTGCTCTTCAAGTAACCCTAACATGCATTAGCAGCTCTATTCGGATCTAACAGACCCCATTTAAAACACACAGTGCACTGCTTCTTATGTATACTCACAGATACTGTGCACCCACAACCACAGGAACCACTAACCTCAGAACAACAAATTATATTGTTCTCAGTATATCCCCTTAGACTCCCAGCTATGCCAATGAGGCTTCCTGAAGTCTGGCTTACCCAACTCTCCTCACCCCAATTTAAGTCCTCACCCCTACTCTCTTCCTTAGATCTGGAAAACTGCCCCCTGCCTACGATCAGTCCTCAGAGCCACTTCTCGCAGGCCCCTCTTCAGAATCATGATCCACTTACATCCTTTCCACAGTTAACTGTTGGCAACTGAGGCAGTCTTGTATTTTCTTCCCTGGAGTTATTAACATGTCTGAAAACATTATTCATTAGCAGCATCCTGGTGCCGCTCTTACCTCACTGCAGGGAATGCTGGCTCCCAGACAGTAACTTTCTCAGCCTGCTTGGTAGCCTTGTCCAAAGTGTGAGAAAGTGGCTTGACCTCACAGTAGGCATTCAATTAGTTTCCAGGAAGGGTGGGCCTTCCTGAGACTTATCAAGGGACCAGTGCCTCACACTGGTTTCAAACCTTCCATTCTATTTCTCCACAACCTCATTTGCTCCCCAATTGGCAATTTCTACATAACAAAAACTACCTCAAACGAGGCTGTTCCAAGTTTCTCTGAATGAAACTCTGAGATAATCCTACCCAGATACTGAATCAATTGGTTTTTTGGATTAATTATTTTTTTTAACTACAACTTAGAGTATTGCTTTAGCAATTCTAATTCATTAATATTATGAAAGAAAAAAGAAGCTGCCCCCAAGGCAGAAACTTGACATATAAACGTGGATCTCAGACTTAAAAAACAAGCAGGTTTTGCTCCTGAACTTGTGCCAATAGGTGATTAAGAAATTGTGGTTGGAAATCAAACAGGAGTTTCCTGCTTTGCCACACTACATCATCTCTAGGTATCAGCAACAACTCAAGGGATCTATGGGGTGACTCAGAGGGTAAAGGTGCTGGCCCTGTGAGTCTGACAACCTCAGTTCAATGCCCATAGCCCACAGAGAGGTAGAAGCACACACCAACTCCACAGTTGTCTTTTGACCTTTACACACACACACACATATCACATATAAATAAAACAACTCAAGGCTGATGATAAGTTTAAAATTCTCACCCCTGATGACACTTATCTTTTATTGAAAGGAAGAGAGAAGCAATGAGATGAGAAGGCTTGAAGTCTCCTGAGAGTGCTTTGTCACTCACCACGGCTTTGTCATAAGCCACTTCTATGGAAGAGCTTAGGCACTCCAGCATTTATAGCTAACGTTTCTTACCAAGCAGATGGCCATCACACATGCCCTGGTCAGCAGAACTGAGGCAGGGACTGTCTCAAAACATAGATGGTAATCCTTAGGAATCCCAGGGAAACGTACATTACCAAAAATAAACCACTTAACATAGAACCATGGAAAACATATTTCATTCATAATACCATCTAATTTTCAGTAGATGCTTAGCTTTTATGCTGTGATTTCTTATAGGAGTAAGCAATATGATAATATTAATACTACCATGTTGTTTATTCTTTACAGAGAAGATGTAGTACTCAGAGCTTTGCTTACAGGTGCTACATTTATAGAGAAACAATGAATCTTAGTATATGAGAGGCTGTTGGGCATTTGAGACCAGCCTGGGCTACATTATGACACTATCTCAAAATATAATATCTTTTTTGAATGTGACTGACCTTAGAGGTATCTTAGCATTTAAATCAGTTATATGACTTGTAAATGTCGTTTGTGGTCCCATAGGAAACACTGCTTCAGTGGAGTTTAGTAATGAAGCAATTTGCAGGGTGGAGGTGCGCATGCCTTCAATCTCAGCATGAGGGAGGCCAAAGCACATAGATCTCTGAGTTCAGTACCAGCCTGGTCTACAGAGTAAATTCCAGAACAGCCAGGGCTACACCTCTGTTTCAAAAAGTCAACATAATAGTAGATGATGATGATGATGGTGGTGGTGGTGGTAGTGGTGGTGGTGGTGACAATGATGGAGAAAATTTAACTATTTTAATCAAGCTTATTAATATTTTTGAATATCCATTGTCTCTATTTGGAAATGAGTTAGAGAGAGAGATTCATCTTTTAACTCAATGGAGCATCAAGGTCTGATACAATACATATAAAACTGATCTATGGTGGCAATTTGATAGAAATAAAATTGAAAGAGCATGAAACCTCACAGGCGCGTAGAACCTTCACTAATTATCAATTGTGGTGAAATAAAAGCCTGAGAACACAAGCAGGGCTGAGCGTGAGCAGACAGTCCGTCATGGTGGTGGCTCACTGTCTCCCCCTCCAAACTTTCCCTGGCTTATAAAGGTTTGTCTCTAGCCCTCTGAAGATGGAGAACACAGCTGTCGAAATCGACTAGTCACATTGACTTGCAATCAAACAGGCAAGGATGCACAAGTCGAAGAGAATTCACTTTTCCCCTCAGTTCTGAGGTAGTACTGAGAACTCAGAGTCATCTACAAAATCAGCAGAAAACAAAAAAAAAAAATGCCCAAGGAGAGGATAGATCCCTGGGACCTAAGTAGCTATTTTATCTTGCTGCTATGTAGACACAGACTTCTTAACCTCTGACTTATTTTCTGGGTTGGTTGGTTGGTTGGTTGGTTGGTTGGTTGGTTGGTTGGTTAGTTTTGTTTTGTTTGATTTTTTTTTGAGCTTTGCTGAGGAACACACATAACAAAGAGCCTTAGATATGCTAGGGAAACCCTGTTATACATCCAGTTGCAATGTTTTCTGTCCTTCAACACCAGAGTATGCCCATGAATGCATCTGTTCATTATAACTAAGGAGATAATGCCTCTGAGCACCACACAGGTCAGTGGTTAGCCAGAAGAGTTCCTTAAAAAGGTATTTGTTTGGATAAGAGAGACAAGGTCAGGAGCATTCATTTCCTTTAGCTCATTATATCTGTACTTCTTGAATTATCCCGTTCTAGGAGAAGAAAAAAAGAAAGAAATGAAATGAAATTGAGGACTTTTTCTCCGTCAGAGAATACTCACTCTCAAGTTCTCACACTTTAGATTTACTTGTGTAACAGAACAAAAGCACCATTGCCTACAGATTTTTACTCTTTCCTGAAAAGAAAATTAAAGAAAAAAAGAAAAGAAAGGAGAAAAAGGGGGTGGGTGGTGGCACAGAGTCAGTCCACACATAAGAACAGCAAGGCAGCCGCGTCTCCTCCACAGCAGGTTCTCAGTTCAAGTTTGCACAGTTTCCAGGAAAGAACAAGCAGAGGCACAGTGAGACTCCACCGAGTCACTCCATCCCTGGTGACGCCCAGAGTACACGAGAGAGACAGTGTCACAAAAAGCACACATTAGCCCACCTAGAAAACAGCAGTCAGAAAAAACCCGGGCCTGCTTTGTCCCTGGACCAGCCATGACAGGCAAGAGAAGAGAACACATGGAACAGTATCCGCTAGCTGGCATCTTTGCTGGCTTCCTCCAATGAGGAGTCTGCCTTCTCAGCTTCAATGCCCCCCTTGGTACAGTTCTACCCTTAAGAGTTAACACTATCGGGCTAGATAGTTAGAAGATGGCCTCAAACCCACTGTGGAGCCTAAGCAGGCCCTGGCTGAACTCAAGATCCTCCTGCCTCAACTTCTTGAGTATTGGGATTATAAGGATGAAGCCCATGCCAGCCAAGAGCACAAAAGTAATTCTTTACATCAAACAGGTTCAATCCAGGCCCTATTTTCATACAAACTTGGACACACCGAGAATTTTTCCATAGAGCCCACATATTCAAGCAACTCAGTCTAGCCGCATATTCTGAAGCACCACTACTTTCCAAAGGGAAATCCCAATTGAAATGAAGATGAAGTCCAAAAGCAGGATCAGTCACATGACCCTAGTAGAAAAGCTTAGTTTTCACTGCAGTTGCTTCCTCAACTGAGTAGCTCTCAGTTGGGGATGGTTTTATCCCTAGGGGTCTGTGGCAATGCCAGAGGGCTTGTTTTGTAATCACAAATGATAGCTAAGGGCTTTATCCTCTTGTGAACCCTTGGAGGCTAAAACCCAGTGAAAGAATGTGCAGTGCCCAAGGCAGCGCTCTCAATGAAGAATTCTCTGCCCCTGATGTCAGGGGTGCTAAAGGTAAGAAGCCTTGATTTACTGACAGTTCACAACTCGATTTGTATACAAGTGCATTGTCCAAGATGGCTGAAGGGCTCAGGGTTAACAACTTCCTGGCTGTTTCTACACGTATTGTGTTTCCTGCACACCAACGTATCTGATGGTCAACATTATTCTGCTCCAACGGCTCTTTTCACCAGCAGGATATCTTGCCTGTTCCTTGGGGTTTTACTTTGTTGTTGAACATTTTTTTATTCCCACGTTGTTGGTGTTGAGTTTCAGAACGTTGAGCATACCCACACTAAGCACCACATAGGTTTTTGAAAGATACGGACTAACTCCTGGGTTAGTTAGCTAAGTTTCTGGTTTTTGATTTTTTTTTCTATTTTAAACAGTCTTGTGATTAATAGAAAGCAGAGTAGAAATAGGAAGAATATGATGGTTTATAAAATAAGACTTGACCAACTAAGGGTCATTGCCCTCAAGCCTAATGACCAGAGTTTGATCCCAGAGACCTGACATGTTAGGAAAGAAACAACTAGTCCACACTCAAACCATGTACAACCCAGAGAGAGAGAGAGAGAAACGTACATATACTAATTAGCTAATTAAAGGTAAATGCGTTTAAAACTTAGTCATGTGAAACCAGCCTTATCACTAGAAGACACAAGAGAACATATTCTCTGACCTTCTAGAGAAAACAATTGCCAGGTGTGGTGGCGCACGCCTTTAATCCCAGCACTTGGGAGGCAGAGGCAGGCAGATTTCTGAGTTCGAGGCCAGACTGGTCTACAGAGTGAGCTCCAGGACAACTGGGGCTACACAGAGAAACCCTGTCTTGAAAAAAACAAAAAAAAAAAGAGAGAGAGAGAGAGAGAACAATTGCATGAATGTTTCAGTTGCTTCTCTGGCCACTTTTCATGACTCAGAACATACTCCGTGATTTGCTCCCAGGTCACTCTACAAGGGAAAGTCTGTTGCTTTGGGTTTAAAAACTCACTAGATGTAATACACAGCTCCCACAAGCTGAGAAAGTATAGCTAAAAGGACTTAAAGAGGGAGTCATGGAAGAAAGGACAGGAAACACTGCAACTACTCAGCTCACATTTTCACGCAGAAGTCCTGTCAGTATCCGACATATTGGGTGCATCTACCCCTACACAAACACCCTTTAGAGAACCCACTTCAACCTAGAAACCCCTGCTGAGCCAAAAGTGCTCTGGGGTAATCCCCATACACCCAAACAACTACTTTCTCCAAGGAACGAACTCTCAAGGTTGCTGATAGCCAGAGGGAGAAAGACCTTGTCCATTCAGAATTTTCTGAACCTCAGATAAGAGATGCCAAACAAAGATTCCTGTTGGGAACAGCACAGGAGTGAAGTAAGCTGAGCTGGCATGCTTATGGCTGAATACCAGCTTACCACAAGAGCCATCTGATAGATCTATCTTCAAAATAAACTAGCTTCACCTGACTTGGCTTGCAAATATCGTTAGGCTTCACTACTCAGAAAAGCATTGTGTTGAAAGCTGGCAAAATACGAATGAAGAGCTTCGGAGGCAGACACAGGACAGTGACCTCTCTGTCGGTCTGTCTGTCTCTCTCTGTCTGTGTGTGTGTGTGTCTGTCTGTCTGTCTATATCTCTGGGTGTGTCTCTCTTTTTCTGTCTCTGTCTCTCCAACTCTCTCTCT
This sequence comes from Hylomyscus alleni, assembly GCA_019843855.1. Taxonomy (NCBI): domain Eukaryota; kingdom Metazoa; phylum Chordata; class Mammalia; order Rodentia; family Muridae; genus Hylomyscus; species Hylomyscus alleni. Next base: position 24,646 of record JADRCC010578256.1, read on the forward strand.
CTCTCTCTCTCTCTCTCTCTCTCTCTCTCACACACACACACACACACACACACACACATACACACACACAAACACACAGAGGCAAAAAATCTTCTGGCTAAGAAGGCTCTTTGAGGGCTGGCGAGATGGCTCAGCGGGTAAGAGCACTGACTGCTCTTCCGAAGGTCCTGAGTTTGGATTCCAGCAACCACATAGTGGCTCACAACCACCCATAATGAAATCGGACGCCCTCTTCTGGTGTGTCTGAAGACAGCTACAGTGAATTACATCAGAGTGAGCGAGGTCAGAGCAAGCAAGGCTAGAGAGAGCGGAGCTGGAGTGAGTGGGGCCGGAGAGCAGCCACACACATGATGGCTCATGGCCATCTATACAGCTATAGTGTACTCAAACACATAAAATAAATAAAATAAATCTTTAAAAAAAAAAAGAAGAAGAAGAAGGCTCTTTGAGTGTGTCAACATCAGTTTCCTGGTCTGGACGTTGAATCGGAGGTGTCTCACTAAGGAACATTAGGATAATAGAGCGGCCCTCTTTATATGTTCTGTAAACCTACACTTATTTCAAAGAACACAATTATCAACTAAAAACATTTACCTATGTGTGCTATCACAACAAAATACAAACATCTCATGGCTCAAAGCAGTAGAAATGAACTTATTTATTGTCTTGGTGTTCTGAGGCAGGAGTCCAGCGTAGTCAGTCAGGAAACGCTCGCTTCCTGTGAAGGCTCTGCAGATCTTCCCCGGCCCCTGCTGGATGCTGGAAGCTCATTAGCAATCTCTGCTGCTCTTTGGACTGTGGTGCTCCACCTCAATCTCATCTGCATGTGGTACTCTACCTCTCGGTATGTCTTCTTACAATCATCATTCTTTAGGGACACCTCTCAGATTAGGGGCACACACTACCCTGGGTTGATCTCATCTGGACCAATCACATCTGTAAAAATCATCTTACCTAAAATACAGATACATTCTGGAGTCCTGGGGCTTAGAACGTCCACATACCTTCAGGGCAGGAGCAATGCCCCTTCAACCTAGAGGCCCGCTCAACCAAAGACTAAATTCTAGAACCTATTAAATTCTACAATGAAAACATGGTTCATGACTTGCTTAACAAACTCTTCTATCTCCTGTACGCATCAGTCACTGTGTTGGGTATGGTGAACATAAATCTCAGTGCTATAAAAAAAAAAGTCTGGCCTGGATTATTCAATATTCTTGTCCAAAAGCCAGACACCCCGGCCTCTTCCCTAAGGAACTCCTTAAGGAAAGCTCGGTCTTCACACTTCAACATCGCTCTGCTGGGTGTTAAATCTAGTGTAGTGCTCTGTAGCCCATTCATCTTGGGGTACCTTCTTGCTCATCTGCTAATTGATTTGTGTGGTTCTCCCTGCCGGACATGAAAGTCAGAGTCCATACCCTTTTGTCCTCTCTTACAACACTTCATGCTAGAAAATACTCAGCCCAACAGGCCCCGGATTATCTGTTAAAAGAAAGAACATCCAGGCTGGAGAGATGGCTCAGCAGCTAAGAGCACTGACAGCTATTCTGGGGATCCTGAGTTCAAATCCCAGCAACCACACGATGCCTCATAACCATCTCTAATGAGATCAGATGCCCTCTGGTATGTCTGAAAACAGCTACATTTGTACTTACATATAACAAATAAATAAATCTTAGAAAGAAAGAAAGAGAGAGAGGGGAGAAAGGGGAGAGGGAGGGAAGGAAGGAAGGAAGGAAGGAAGGAAGGAAGGAAGGAAGGAAGGAAGGAAGGCAGGCGAGAGGGAAGAAAGAACATCCATGCACTGAAGATTTGCTTGTCAAACTCTTGCCAGCCCTTCCAGATGAACGCTGGGGCTCTACCTCACATGTTTTGTGATAACCATTGTGACAAGTCTCAGCTGGCAGAAGAGGCACCATGCTTGCTTCAAAGCAATTTGACTTAGACCACCCTGCTGCTGACGTCACGCTTGCACACCCATAGCCCAGTGAGAATGCTCACTGCCTTGTGCTTAGGAAAGCATTCTATTTAATACAGAGGAAATACATTTCATTTTTGCCTCTAAAGATAAAATCCAAACTGGAGAGAATTTTTGATGCTTGAAATAGAAATACTTGGAGAGGGTTTGGAGCTTAAAAATAAAATACATTTGTGCTTGCATCTAATAATACAATCTTAAAAACTGAATAAACACCACAGTAGCCAACAGCAACAAACACCACAATTCAAGCATTCCAGATTTCTTGGGGTGTGTGTGAGATCAAAGGCTAATTTCATTTAAAATGCCGGTAACTGAGCCAAGAAATGAAAGTTCAAAATCAAAAAAATTAAACTATCTAAGAATAACTCGGGCCACTGGAAAAGATAGTGTAACTCAATACAATTCATACATTTATTATTGTAGAGGTTGCTTTCTAAGTCATTTTCATATAAAGCATATTTATTTTCCTAAACTGTTTCCCTCTGGAAAGACTTCAGGGACACATTCCTTTAATGTTATTCTCTGAATAACTGGAAGAATATAAAATTTTATATGTATGTGTGTTGAGAGTGAGTGTTTGTGTGTGTGTGTCTGATGGGATTTTTACCTAACCAAATTTAAGACAGTATAAATTACAGATCAGCTCCCAGTTCATGACAGATCTAGAATAGAGACAACTTGACAAGAGAGAAAGCGTCAGTACCGGAACCAGCAGCCCTCAGAACTTTGTACACATTTCTAATTTTCAAAGAAATCTCAACACTTCATTCCTTTGCTCCCAGACAGATATTTTCCAATAATAAATACTTGGCCAAAGTTAGCCCTGTCAAGGTTTTACTGAACTTTCGATACCTTCTCTAAACCAAGGAACTGTGGCATACTTATCTGTGGTTACGCAGGAGGCCATTAGCCACAGCTATAATTCATGAAAGGCCAAAAAATATTTTAAATAGATTATTATAAGGGCATCGAATAACGCGTAAATAATGAGTTTGCTTTTACATTCCAGTTACTACATGAAATACCTTCTGAGATGTTTTTAACTGACTTCTGTCAGCAGATTTCTTTTTATTGCTTTTAATTACATGGTAGGGGATGTGTGTACGAGAGTACAAGCGCCCTAGGATTCTAGATGAGGGTGTCAGATGCCTTGGAGCTGGAGTTACAGGTGATTGTGAACCACCTGATATGGGCACTGGGAACTGAACGGAGGACCTTTAACCCTTAAGGGATGCTGTGCCCTTAACTGCTGGCCCATTTCTCCATCCTACCAGTATTGATTGATAAGGCTTATTAAATCTTCTAGAAAATTCTTAATCAATTTCATTTTTCCAATGGTATTGACTCATGTTATCATTAGTGTCCACTGTGTCTTAAACATCTAAATAGCCACATGATAAAAGTGTGTAGTATTTCTTAATACTTTAAAAAGAAGTCTTCAATTTAAAGTTCGGCTGGGGGTGAGAATGCTTGCCTAGAAAGTGAAAGGCCCTTGGTTCTATTCCTAGCACCCCAGAACATAATCGTAGTAGAAATAAAGTTGGAGGAACCTGAGAATCCCCAGTGCTTCTTTACAGGACAACGTGACCCTGACAAGGGAGGTAGAGATGTTGTACATCAGTAGGAAACATGACACACCGTAAGAAGGCTGGCAGGCCTTTACTATCCTGCAGATATACTTATGGGCTGCATGCTAAGTGACCATAATACATGAGCCCAAAGCAGCAGAAACACAACACCAGGGAGTACCTGATACTCTGGGGAGCTACTGTGGTCAGCAGAAAACGTGGCACGCAGGGTAGAGCTGCAGGAAGAACGGAATCAACTCACGAGTAACTTGTGGAAGAGAGAAGAATGGGAAAGGATACCCAGGCTTCGAAGCATCAAAATCAGCACAAAGTCAAACAAGTTAAAATAAAGGCTTCTAGACAGAAGGAAGTGTTGAAGATCATCTAAAAAGATGGCGTCCCGCCAGACCAGCCCTGTTCCCCCAGCCCCCAGCTCCTTGGGACCGGACCACCAACGAGTACACATGGAGGGACCCAGGGATCTGGCCACATATGTGGCAGAGGATGGCCTTGTCAGACATCAGTGAGAGAAGTGGCTCTTGGGCCTGAGGATGTTCAATGCCCCAGTGTAAGGGAATGCTGCCATGGCGGGAAGACTGGAGTGGGGAGCACCCTCATAGATGCAGGGGGAAGGATTAAAGGCGTGCACCACCACCACCCGGTGACTTTCCTATATTTCAAATACAGCTTTAAGTTGATAGCATCCAAAGTCCTCTCTGCTAGGTGTTTTGAATTATATAACACATTATACTTTATGACAATATGAGAGTGACATAACATTGTACACAAAATTATGTACAATTGTCATTTGTTGATTAAAAAATAAAACAAAAATAAGAAAACTAGTTTTGAAGGTAATGTATTACTTACCAAACCTGCTATTGGGGTAGACAGTCTATTGATCTTCTTAATGACTCCAGGTTTGAGCTTATTAATCAAACTGAAAGCAAACAAATAACACAGGCAATTACAAAAATGTCAATGTAGTTTGAGTGCTCTTTGAAATAGTCTCAAAAATTCTGAGTAGCATAGCTCTGATCACAAATGTGTCATTCTGAGCCAGAGGCCCATCAGAAAACAAACAACTAAAAAATAAAACAAAACAAAAAAATTAAGACAAAACAAAGAACTTCTCTGCACAAAAGGATAGGACAGTCCTTTGGATTGCATTTCTGTATCCAAAGCCCACTTCTTTAGAAGTAGTTTCACATGTATTAAACAGAGGCACAATTTGGTTCCATTTCAACACGCAGCAAAAAAAAAAAAAAAAAAAAAAA
>JADRCC010578257.1:0-14318 GCA_019843855.1 Hylomyscus alleni
GTTGTCCTCTGACCTCCACAGGTGTGCCATGGCACATGCACATACATGCTCGGGCACACGTGTGCACACGCACGCACGCACGCACATAAAAAAAAAAACTAAGCCATAATCCTCATAACCTGTAATGTAGCAGAAATAAGGGGTCTTTGCAGAGAAAGTTCAGGCTCAGGATCACAACATTGGGAGATTGTTCTAGACTAAATTCCACCATAAGAGTCCATGAGAAGGGCAAGGGAGCGATCCTTGATAGAGGAGAGGCCAGAGTTCAAGGAGAGACGCAGCCACAAGCCAGGGAAGCCTCTAGATTCTAAAGTCTAGAAGCTAGCAGAGGTGTGGATGGACACCCCAGAGCCTCCTGGGGGAGCCTGACTTCCTGGAACTGTGATTTCAACAAGAGGTGCTGGTTTTGATCCGTGAGGGCTGTGCGCGGATGGATCGCTGCTGCAGGTTTGTGGGGTTTTGCTAGAGCAGCCACAGAAAGGGGAAGCATGCATGCTTCCCCAGCCTCAGCCGCCAGCCTCTCCATCTTACCTCCCTGCCTCCCACAGTTGAGAGGAACACAGTACCAGAGCCTTTACAATCCCCTCTGCAGGCTGCTTGACACCCAGCGGGTGCTTTCACAGTCCTGCTTCACGCAAACAGCAGGCATTGCACACCCACACACCCTTTCCCATGAATTCAAAAGCTCTGTAGTCAAAGCCTCTTGCCTCCTAACCCTCCCGTCCCAGCAAGTCTTATCTGGCTTTCCCATTTGGCTGGTGGGGGGTGGGGTGGGGAGGGGTTGGGAATGGAGAGGCTCTGCCCTGAGTAATAAGGTCAGGGTTATCTTTCAATTAAGTAAGGAGGGACTATAACATTGAATGAACCCCTGCAATTCTAGACTAATGAAGAGCTAAGAATTGGAGAAGTATCCTAACTATGTATCAGCTGTAGAGAAATCAGCAAAGGACTGGCTTGCATAGAGCTCACGTAAGTGATCATTTCCGAGGGGAGCTAGGGGAGGTCTGGGATCAGCTGACAGCAGGCCTTGTAATGAACAGAGCTGTTGTGAGCAGGAGGCCTGGGAGGGGCACCAGGAGACTAGCCACGGTATGGATGTGTGAAGGCCAGGAGACAACTGTGAGTGCTGCACACTTTGGGGTTGGACAGGGCCTCCCAAGAGCTTGGAGCTTTCTGAGTAGGCGTAGCTGTCTGACCAGCAAGCCCCAGTCTAAGATATGCTTGTGTTAGACTCCCAATAGCTGGGATTACAAGCACACGCCACCACGCTGGCCTTTATATTTATTTATTTTTTTCTTTTTTTTTAAAGATTTATTTATTTTACTATTATATGTAAGTACACTGTAGCTGTCTTCAAACACACCAGAAGAGGGCATCAGATCTCATTACGGATGGTTGTGAGCCACCATGTGGTTGCTGGGATTTGAACTCAGGACCTTTGGAAGAGCAGTCAGTGCTCTTACTCGCTGAGCCATCTCACCAGCCCTGGCCTTCATATTTAATACAGGTTCTGAGGGCCCGAACTTAGGTCCTCATGTTGGCAAGGGCACATGGCTGTGGGGTCTGAACCAGTCAGAGAATTGGAAGAGGAAATTGGGCTCCTGCCTTCTTATGGGGGTCAAAAAAAAATCAGGATTCCTGGAGAGTGGAGCATCCACTTCCACTGAGTTCTTAATTAAGTATTAATGAGGTCTCGCTATGCAGTTTAGTCTGGCCTGTTCATGAACTCATGGTCTTCTTGCCTCTGCTGATATCAGGCTACAAACTGGGCTGCGGTTTCTGGGCAGCCATTGTGGTAGCAGACACGATCCAGTCAACATCATGTGACTGTGACAGGGAAGCCAGGGAAGCATCTTGTAACCCAGTCGGACACACTGGAGGGTTGCTTCAGCCTAGATCCAGTGGTTGGTCCAGACAGTCAGTCCTCAGCCACGGTTTTCCTTGGAAGATTTACTCACTTGCCACGAATGTGTTAACTGCCGGCAGCCACAGGCCTACTGTGTGGAAATGGGGACGGGGCAGGGCCACAGTGACAGTCACCAGGACAGCCCCTGCAAAAAAGCATCCTGAAGCCTTTGTCTATCTGAGGCTACATCAGTCTTTAGCGCTCGTGTTCCCATTACCGGAGCCGTGAATGTAAGAGTTTTAACTCTAATAAGAGCTGTGAAGGGATAGGAGGAAAGAGAAACACGAGGCATGGTTGATTAGGAATGGTGCTGGAGGGCTGGAGAGATGGCTCAGCCGTTAAAGGCTAGGCTCACAACCAAACATATAAGAATGGTGCTGGAGGTCCCTTAAAGTGTCTCTTCTGCTGACTTCCTGTGGTACTTGGTAGTTCAGACAGGCCATCGTGCTAAACACATATAACCCCCTTATCAGGGGCTTCAGGACCTGACAATGCATGCTGTCCTGAGCTCCAGGCTCCCGGCTCTGCTGGCTGCAGGTTCTCACTCTCCGGCCCCATAACAAAGGCTGACTCCACCAGATCACTAGCCCATTGTCTCTTCCCTTTGCAAACGCTTTGCAAACGCTGTCCTGAGTCCTGGACCGTCCTTCCTCACCTCTGTCCGCCTGCTCTCTTTCACCTACCCTTGAGTTCCAGCTTGGTAACCCTCCTCCCTGGCTACTTATATAAAATACTCAGGACAGGCAAACACAGGCAGACGGTAACCTTTGGTAAGAGGGTATGGTGATATACACCTGCAATTCCAGGACTTCAAAAACAGAGCCAGTGGGCCACCCTGGGCTACATAGTGAGTTGCCAGCTAGCCAGGATGACAAAGTATCTTAAAACAAAACAAAGCAATGGTAGTTGTCTTGAGCCAAAGGTTGGGCATGAGAGTTGGGAGTGGTGACGAACAAGGCTAAGGCCTCTTCCGGTGGGAGGGGGAAGAGATGAAAACATATCAAATGGATTACAGTTACCCAGTCTATGTGTGTGAACTCATCTCAATAAATCCGCTGGAAATAAAATTTAGATTATACTATTAACAACCAACAAAATCAGTCCCGAGTTGCCACGAACAGAGCTGTAGAACAGTTTCCTTCCACGATATCCCCATATCCTGCATTCAGATTCCCCGCAATCGGAACTCAGACCCTGCACATAATCAGGGCTCCTCCGCTCAGTCTTGCCACCAGCTCCCCTCAAGCCCTCCCTTGCTGGAGTCATGGGGCTCATTCGGGAGACAGACTCACCGTGGGCAGCTGGCCTGACAGCAGGTGGCCATCCTGGGCCAGCATGTTGGACACCATGATGGCCGGGAGATCCATTGCCTGGTACGAGTAGGCAGGGAGCAGACCGTTGGGTGCAAGGCCGTGACACAGCGAGTGGTAGCCGGCTTCGTGGTCCCCCAGGTGCAGGAGGGATGGCTCAGGCAGATTGGGAGGCGTTATGGGAGGGATCTCATAGTCTTCGTTGCTCTCGCCCTGGCTGTTATAGGTCTGAAAACAAGAGAGGGGTAGGGGGAGGGGTCAGTGCCTCAAAACCACAGAAAGTATTCAATAGCATCAGTAACAGCAGCCATGGGGAAAAAAATGGCAACCCCTTGGCAAAGAGATAGCCACCAGTGCAAGGCAGAGAGCCTAGGGACGTGACTCAGATGCCTGCTCAGCTTCTCAATGAATCTTCCTCCACCTTCTCTTGATTTCCCAGCACCAGCCAGGGCCACCTGAGAACCACCTGAGAGCTCCCTCAGCTTGGTCCAAGGAGAATGATCATGCCAGGCGAGCAGAAGAGCTGAGGACTGGAGCTCCGGGCAGCCAGAGTTCTCTCCCAGGCAACCTGGGTAGCCAGGACTTCTCTTGGTCCTTATCTTGGTGGGTAGAGCAGACTAGCAGCTAAAAGCCCTCCTTCAGTCTTACTGGGTTGTTTTCCCACCCTCCTGGGCTGGCCAGTGACCCCAGGACAAGCTAGTAGACATAGTGAGCACTAAATGTGCCTTTCTCCTTGTTCCAGGTTTCACCATAGACTGTGTACTTTGGGCCCTGGCTTTGTGACACATGTCTGAGTATGCTTCAGTAGGTGGGGGGGGGGGGGGGGGGGGAACGCCACAATAGTCTGGTGACTAAATTCTTAAAAATTCTACATGGGTTTTAAATTGTTAATTACATTTATTTGTGTGCATGCGTGTGCACACGTGTGTGTGTGTGTGTGTGTGCGCGTTTGTGTGTGTATGTGCATGTGTGCCACGGTGCATACATGGAGGTCAGAAGACAACTTGTGGGGCTCCTTCCCCTGTGTGCATTCTGGGTATTGAACTCAGGTCATCAGGCTTGGCGACAAGACATCTTGGTGGCTCAGATTTTTGTAAATTTTAATTGCATCAAAGTGTTTCCCCTGCATCTACTGAAAGACTCCAATGTAGTTCTCACTTTCACCTAGTCAGGGTGATAGCAGACACCTTCTCCCTCTTAATTCCACTTCCCCCATCCTTCCCTTCCTACTGAGAACGGGTTTACTCTGCAATCCATTCTGTCTCCGAACTCTCAGCAGTCCTCCTGTCTCAGCCCCCTGAGTGCTTGTTGAACACCCTGCATCCCTGGAACAAACCCTGCTTGGCCCTGATCTCTCTCACTTCATGCAGCGTTGGATCTGGTTGGTTAAGACTATCACACTGGGTTCACGCGTGGGATCAGCGCCAGTCTCCCTGTCTGCACCTGCCCATACCTGGCTTTGTTATCTGCTGAATAGTTAGTCTTCCCTCCCTATAGTCTGGAGATTAGAGCCAACAGAAGGCAGCTAGGTAAGCTAGAAGACAGAGCTGAAGAAACTATCTACTCATGATCCACCAGAATCAGACAACGAGGAGTCACAGAACCCAAGGATAGGCAGATGTCATGGATTCTGTTTTAATGGGACAGGGGGAACGGTTGAGGATATTCCAGAAGGGATGATGGACACCAAAGGCATTTGTGGATAGAAAAACCTTCATCAATATGTATGTGCAGAGAAGGAAAAAGAGGCCTGAGCCACAGTAGCACGTGGGACTAGGGACGAGGCTTGGTGGCAGAGTGCTTGCTCAGCACTTTCAAGGTCCTGGACTCTTTCCCCAGAGCAAAGGTGGAGGGAGGAAGGACATGGCTTATCATTTCATATATTGCTCTGTGAATGACATGACAACTAAACACCTCTTCCCTGCAAGTCTAAAACGGCACCTGCTTCTCAAGGACTGGTCGACGACGCCATGAGTATAGGGAGGTTTGAGTCGAGCTACGACAGAGCAGGGACACGTGGCATGTTTCTCGTGTTCCTCAGACACCGTTTAAGAACCTTATGGTGGCCTGGGAAAGAGTGAAAACTGCCTTTTACAGCCACAGACTCCAAACATCGCCTTGTGCTCACTGGCTCCCTCTGCAGGGCTATCATGGAGTTGCCACCCAGATGGGTAAAGTGTCTGGAAATCTGGAAGAGGTGGCCATGTCTACCTGCTATCTTCCCTTGGCTTTCTTCTCATGTTGGAGTTTGTCCTGGTCAACCCTGAGCTCTCTTCTCTTTCCGTCTTACACTCCCTTCTAGATGACCTCAACAAACCTCATGTTCAAAGCCCCCTCCCTGGGTGTCGCATCCATCCTCCAGTCTTGCTGCTTCCCTGAGCACAGTAGCTGGACATTGCAATATCCAACGTTCCCTTCCTCTGCCTTGCACGTGTGCCCTCTGACTGCACTGGACGACATAACCCTCCATCCTCAAACCTTCTCCTCTCAATTCCATAAGAACTACTCTAGAATTCCTTTAAAATCTGCCCAGTCCACTCCCACCTCCTCACTGCGGACAATGATGACAGCCTCCTCCTGGTCCCTACAGCCCTCTTATCCCTCTACTCCCTCCTATAGCCAGATGATCTCTAAAGAGCATCATCCCATGGAACCACTCCCACCTCACGTGCTCTGACAGCTTCCCCTGGCTTTGTCATTATTGCTCACATTTTTAGTTAGGGCAAAAAAAAAAAAGACCATAGGTTTTGTTATGACATTTTCATAGGTGTCTATTACTGATTCCTTTCCTTCCATAGCTTAGCCTTCTGTTTTTATGTAACATATATATGCATATTATGTATATTTAAATATAAATTTCATATATGCATGAAAACAGGTGATATCTATCTGAGTCTGAACATTTAACACAATGCCCTCGACTTCCAGTCTTTTCTCTGCAAATGATATCACTTCACCATTCATGGGCGAGTAAAACTTTTTCTGTGTATCTATTATACTGCATTTTCCTTATCCACCATCCAGGCTGGCTCAGTGTCTCTTCCATTGTTAGTAATGACATGTGGCTATGCTGGCTTAGACCCCCTCAGGTACACACCCATCAACCCTACTGCCTTTTGGGTTCAAGACCTTCGTCTCAAACATGGCCCTATAAGTCCTCACATGGCCTGGCCACTGCCAGCTCAAGGCTGCCCGCCGCCCTTGCTGCTCTTGGTGGAAGTCCACATTAAGGGACCTCTCCAAAGACACAGAGCAGATACTAGCAGCTCGCTGGCTCAGCATCCCTACTGCTGGATTCCCTAACCAGTGCGCCACAGACAAGTCCACACACTATGGGTCAGCATCTGTCTTCAGCCTCACTACCAAGATGGGCTGAGGGCCGAGCGTCTTTAGGTGGAACCAACCATGGATAGTTGCAAAGTACCCTGGCCTGCCTTTCTGTTCAGAGTGACGGTCTCAACTGTCCAGTCCACCTTTGGAAAGTGGCACTCTCACAAGTCTCCCACAGTGCTCAGTGCCTCCTCCAATCATTTGTGGCTCATTTTTACCTTCAGCTTGTATACCCCTCCCCCAATGCTTCAGGCCCCATGAAGGCTCTAGTTAAGTCTCCTTGTTCCCAGTACCTAGAGCAGTGGTTGGCACCTAGAAAGAACTCAGTTACCATGCATGAGTGAGCTCCCCATACGGACCACTCCAGGCTCTAGGTTCAAGCCTCACCCAGGTGTTCGCACATCTGCCCCTCCCAGACAACAATTATCCCTCAGAACCTGTGTCTCAAGCTACTGAATGCTCCCTCCCTCCCTGTCCTCCAGCATCCAGAACCGGTTCTGACACAGGGAAGGATGCCAGGGAATGCCAAATGACCACAGAACTCCATCCTTTCTAATCCAAACCCAAACCTCAAGGTTCTGGAACACACCCAATCGACCAGAAGCCTTTTAGAAAAATCAGCATGTGTTGTATCAAAATATTGAAATAACACGATTATGACAATTCCTCTAAGAAGCAATTAGCACACTTAAAAATAAGCATGCAAACACACACTTGCCTCTTTGGGGTGTAGTCAGATCCCAAGCATTGAGCACAAGCCAGCTTGTCCTGGGGCTGATTTACATGGAGTCCCCGCCGTGTGCCTGTCTCAGCTTCTGGCAATTCCCTACACTCTCCATTTAAACATGTCCATTCTGAAAGGGCAAGTCTCGCGCCTTTGTTTTTCAGTCAGGGAGGGTGGGGTTCAGAGCATGAAGGAAGTGTGGGAAGCTGGAGTCTCTGGGTTAGGCTTCATGAGTCTGAAGCCAGCATTCCCCCACACTAGGTCACCTCGTGCAGATCCTATTCTAGACCCTGCTGTGCAAGAGATCTGCTGCTCGACATGGGGACCTCAGGAATATCCAGAGAGCGGCATCAAGGTGATTAAGAGTCCTAAGAGCTCTGGAACCCGCAGAAAGACTGTCAGAGGTATTTCTCATGTCCCAGATCAAGGAGGGGAAGAGTGTGGGCCCATTCTAATGACCTGGGGCTAGCTATAGGGCCAGAGGAGAGCTGACTGCCCCTGGAATCTCTGGGAGGAGGGATCTTAAAGTCTAGCATTATGAATCTTATTTTATTATTATTAATTCATCTTATATTTTGTCTTATATGGTAAGGGTCTCATGTCGCCTTGACTTTACCACATAGCTGAGGATGGCTTTGGATATCTCATTCTCCTGCCTCCACCTCTCAATGTGCTGGGATTACAGGTGTGCACCACCACGCCCTGTTTACGTAGTGTTGGGAGTGGAACCCACAGATTCAGGTATATCAAGCAAATGTTCTGTCAACTGAGCCTAACCCCTAGCCCCAAAGCCTATCTTCTTAAACTGTGGGTCACAAACCCTTATCTATAAAATACTTGGCAAGAAGAAGAGAAGTCTGACCATGCAAGAAACAAAAAATTAACTCGGAGTCAAACGCACGGCAAGTCTTGCATGTTTCCCCCAGCTTAGACCCGTTTTGCCTGGCGTGACTTCACTGCAGGCTTGGTTCTGAGCACACAACCCGTGTGCTTTGCACGGTGATGACAAACCAGCAACAGCAGCGAAGACTGCTTAAAATGCTTGGGGTCAATCCCAGGACTACTGTGTGCATTCTTCTGCTCCTACAGAAACACATGGTTTTTGGAAAACCAGGGCCTTGAATGCTTTTCAACCCACATTCTTCAGTATGTAAGCTTCAAAACTAGTATACTTAAGTTATATTGTGCTGGAAAGTTTAATCGCAAGTAGTAATTTAAAAATTAATATTTGAGCTACTGACTTGAATTTGAAAAAAATGTTCAATGAATCTGACTTGGGATTAGGGCAGAATTTCCAACAATTTTTCTTTTCTTTTTTTTTTTTCTTTTGTTTCTTGTGAGGAGGAGGCAAGCGATTATTTTGGCTGTGACTTCAGTCCATGTTCTCTGGGTTTGTTGCTGTGGGTTTACGGTGAGGGAGAGATTCCCCACGTTGTGACGGGGAGTGTACGGTGAAGGAAAGCTTCTAACCTCACATTGGCCAAGAAACAGGAGGAACGTGGTGAGGTCCCGATACCTCTCCAAGGACGTGTTTTATGTATTGGTTTCTAGCGATTTCTGAAATGCCCTTAAACATATTCTGTTCTTTCATCCTATGAATTTATGTAAAGTGGTATCCTCAGTAAAAACAGCCATCACCTCTAAGAAACACCGAAGATGCTCTGTGTCCTGTCTATCAACTGTTCAGTCAGGATCCAATTCTTCATGTAAAAATAAATAAACTCACCCCATCTCATTAATATGCAAATTTGCCTTTGTCTTTAAGAAATTATACTATTAGGTGGACTGTTTTAAAATCACTTGCTTGGTGACTTACTATCAGTAACTCTGAGCTGTACACATATTTCATATACATATGTAACTGGGATTCTGAGAAACGTTCTTGGGAGCAAAGGATCATGAATAGAGAACTCTGAGAAGTCCCTACTTAGAGTGTTGCGGGCTGGAGGCAGGGAGGACGTGAAGGCCAAGCTTCTGGGTGGTGGCGAAGCTATCAGCAGAGGCACTAAATCAGTGATCCGTCCACCAAACTCTTAGACTAAGCTCCGTCCCCACCATAAAATGAAAGGACAAGTTCCGAAGTGTTCAGCCAACCTTCTTGGAAAGATCCTCAAAGTTAGGGCCTCGAGGATGAGACAAACCCAAGCAATTCTAGACACATCACTGAGCTGAAAACCACGGCAGTGTCTGTCCATCTAAATTGGCGGCTGTGCAGGAAGGTTCGCTAAGATGGAAGTGTAGCTTCGGATTAAGACTGGGGCAGAGGAGCAATCCAGGGTTTACTGGGAGAGGGGACTGACCTCGAAGCCTCATTTAGACTGCAAGGAAATTTGAAGCTTGGATACATTTGTTAAAATGACTAAAATTTACCGAGGCCCCAGATAATGTTCAGCAGCCACAGATACCAAGGTCCAATGCCGGCTGTCTGGTTCTTAAACCTTTTTATCATCTCACAGTAAGACGCCATTCCTATGAGGCTTATTCTCCCTGTTCCCCTTGGATCCCTCAGCTGTGGATGGACACTTATTTTCACTCTGTCTCCAAGAATTTATCTATTCTGCCTGTTTTAACGTAAATGGAATCTGGCTTCTTTCGCTGTGCATTATGTTTTTCAAGTACATCTATATTCTACTTAGAATACATTTTACATAATGTTCATTTAGCAGAGAGATGTTTTGAGACTTATAACATATGAGCGTTTTATTCCTCCACTATGGATTTGCCACAATTTGTTTATTTATCCACCAATGGCATTGAGTCTCTTTCTATCTTTGGCTACTGTGAGTAGGGTAGCCATTAGTGATTGTGTTCATATATTTGTTTGAGTAGGTTTTTTTTTTCCATACATGCACAGGAGTGGAACAGCTAGGTCATGTGGAGGTTCTGTTTGACTTTCGAGAACTGGTCAAGGAACTTTCTACAGTGGTTGTGAATCATTATGGTCACAATATGTGAGAGTGTCAATGTCCCCACATCCTCGACGCCAAGATTTTTAATGTTTCTGTAATAAACATCCTAGTGGTATATAGAGTGTTTTCTTGTGGCTTTGGTTTGTGTTTTCCTGAAGACCAACAACATGGTCTATCTTTGCATGTGGTCATCTGGCTCTTTAGAGCAGTGGTTCTCAACCTTCCTCATGCTGTGACCCCTCAATTCAGTTCCTCATGTTGTGGTGACCCCCAACCATAGCATTGCTTTGTTGCTACTTCATGACTGTAATTTGCTACTGTTATGAATTGTAATGTAAACATATGACATGCAGGATATCTGATGTGCAACCCCTGTGAAAGAGTCCTTCAACCCTGCCAAAGGCGTTGTGACCTATAGGTTGAGAAGCACTGCTTTAGAGACAGGTCTAGTCCAGTCTTTCATCCCTCGTTCAGGTTGGGTTGTCTGTCTTTCTGTCACTCCACCTTAACTTCATCTCTTTTCTGCTGCTCGTGGCTCTAATGTCACACTCAGGAATCTGCAGCCCCGGTGGTTGTATTGAGGTATGTGGCATGAAATAAGAGTCCGACTTCATTATTTTGCATGTGATTTTTCACTTGTCCCAATATCATTTGATGAAGATGCTGCTCTTTCCATTTAAGTCGTCCAGGTACCTCTGCCAAAACTCAGTGTGTTGTGGATGCATGAGTTTAACTTGGACTGTCAAGTTTATTCCACAGATCTGCATGTCCTTATGCCAAGACCACGTTGCTTGTGTTTAAAAAATTTAGCAACTGTGAGTCCTATAACTCGTCCCTCTTTTAAGATTATTGGTGCTACCCAGAGCCCTTGGAAATGCCAACGAATTTTCAGACCCATCTTTTCCATTTCTGAAGTAAAGGTGTCCTGGTTAGTTTTCAATTGTCACCTTGACACACCAACTGTCACCTGGGAATAGGGGGTCTCAAGGGTGGGATTGCCCAGACCAGATGGGCCTGTGCCCATACCTCTGGGGCATTGTCTGGACTGTTAATGATCATTGTGGGAATAGCCAGCCCACTGTGGGCAGTGTCACTCCTACACATGTAGTCCTGGGTTGTATGAGAAAGGAAACTGAGCATGAGCCAGAGGGAGCAAGTCAGTGATCAGGCTTCCTCCACATTTTCTTCTTCAGTTCCTGCTTGCATCCAATCCTGACTTTCCTCAGCTATGGATTGTAAGCTGAAATTTTTAGTCAAATAAACCTTTCCTCCCTGAGCTGCTTTTGGTCCTGGACTTTATCACAGTGGTAGAGAAAGCAAACTAGAACAAAAGGTAGGTGCAGATCTGACAGGAACTGTATTAACAGGCAGGTTTCTTAGGCATCCATGATATCTTATAATGGCCACACACAGGGCAGCCTTCCTGCACTGCACAAGTCTTTAGTTCCTTTCAATGGGGGTTTTATAGCTTTCCATTTATAACTCTTCTTCATCCTTGGTTAAATTTATTCCTTTCATCTTCTATTTCTGGGTGCTATTGCCTGTGGAAAGACTTCCTCGTTTTTTGGGTGGAGGGTAATTCATTGTTGGTTTATAGAAACAGAATTGATATTCCATGTTCCTTTGCCAAGTTCATTTAATAACATTTCTTATAATTTGGGAAAGCAGAAAGTCCATACCACTGAAGGAAAAACAACAATAACAACAACAACACAACAAAACCAGAACTTGATTAAACCACAGTCTGAGGCAGGAGCGGACTACAATGGTGCTCAGAAAGAACCTTAGACATGGCAGCAGTAAGATGAAGAATTGGCAGCTGTACCGAGCCCTCAGAATCTCAGCTGGCCTCCCGAGAGATAAAACTCGATGTTTCCACTTTAAACAAATGTGTCTAGCAGATAACACTCGTAACAGACACACTCCAAATAAAATGACAGGGACAGTTAGGAACGAACAGATGTCATCAGACAAATGCAAAGTAACGTGGCCAAATTAACAGCAAATTAAGGACAAATTCAGAGCAAGGCATATTAAAGAGACTTAGGGGAGGACGTTTGCTGACAAATGACACCATCTAGGAAGAAGTGACAGATATATTACTTTCACAAACACTGATAAACTACGGGAGTACAAATGTTAAAAAACCAATAAAGTATAAAACTAAACTGGGAAGGGTCGACACGTGTTTGAAATCCCAGCATTCAGGGGACTGGGCATTGTGAATCTCAGGGGCTAGCCTGGGCTATGTAAGACCCCTTTTAAACAAATAACACAAATAAACAAATATCAGGACGGGGAAGAGAGACAGGCTAAAGCCATAAACCAAGTAAAACACTTTAACACATCTCACCAGGAACTGACAAGTCAGTCTGGAACAAATGAATAAGGAAGACGGGAAGATGGCTCAGGGGTTAAGAGCACTTACTGGTCTTGCAGAAGACCCCAGATCAGGTTCTCAGCACCTCCATGGGGGCTCAAAACCATCCCTAACCATCAGTTCCTGGGATCCAGTACCCTCTTCTGACTGAAAGTATAAAGACATTACCTTAACCAAAGCTGAGATGTGAACAATGAGAAATTTTATACCTTTTACTTAAATAACTTTATTAGAAGATAAGAAAGCCAAAACCAGTGTATTCAGCACTCCGTTGAAGAAGGTAGAGACAGAAAAACTAAATAAAGTAATGGCCAGTAGATGAGTCAAGGAAAAGGAAACAGAAACCACGTTGATATGTAACAATATGATACAGTTAGTTTCCTGAGAAAAAGTAACAAAAAATCAACCAGGGGATAGAGAGATGGCTCAGTGTATCAGGGGCTTGCTGCACAAGCATGAGGACCTGAGTTCGGATCCATGGCACCCACGTAAGTTGGACATGGCTGCACGCATCTGTGACTGCTGTGCTGTGGTCCGTGAGGACAGGAGGATTCCTAAACAAAACACCGTGTATCCATTCATCTGCTGATGGACGCCTCGATCAAACCAATGCTCGGCTGTTGCAAACTGGGTCTCAGTGACACAGACGTGCAGGGATCTCTGTGGGATGCTAAGTTAGTCTCCTTCAGGTTAGTGGGAGAGTGCTTGGGTGAACGGATGAGTGAGGGAATGTTTTATCATTTGTTTGCTTTTTGCCGTTTATGAATAAATAAAAGTACTAGATAGAAATGTTCCACTAGGTTTTGAGGAATTTGTTTCTGCCACACTTTATGGCCCGCGGTGGCAGGTGGGTGAGCAGGGGGAGGGGAGGGGGATAGGGGGTTTTCTGAGGGGAGACCGGGAAAGGGGATAACATTTGAAATGTAAATAAAGAAAATAATAATAATAAAAAAAAACCTTCACTGCTATGGACAGACCAGCACCAATGGCAGCTAACACACCGGGGGCCTTCCCTTTCTGTCACCTTGCTCAAGAGTCATGTCTGCATGGTTGGCTCCTTGTCTTCTCATAGGTGACAGCCCCAGGATGAGCTCAGCTCCCCACTGGGGTTTTCCTCTGCTACAACAAGTTACGACTCTTTGCCCTTGCCGCCTCTGCTTCGTCCTTCTTTCTTACCCTTTGTGGGTTTTCCCTGATCATTGCGTATCTCTTACACTAAAGAGAAGGGGTCAGAAAGACTGCAGCCATGTCTGCTTGTTCCGTATTGAGCCTTCGGGAGACCCAGAGCATGCCGGGCCGTTAGGAGAGATCAAGAATCTACGCTGAGTGAACACGAAGACTGCCTGGCCTCACTTGTAACCTCTCCTGACCCTCACGCCTTCCTCAAGCATCAGTGAAGGTCCTTCTCTTCATTAGCGTGAGTCTAGAGACCAACTAGAGGGCCTTGAGATTGCGGCTGCCTTAGCCTGCCCACTGTGGAATAGGTCAGGACCTGCATTGGTCAAACTGATCCGTGACAAGTTTAGACTGTACCTGGGCACAGTCTTGTGCATGCTGTGTGTAGGTCAGAGGACAACCTCTGACTCCGTCTTCGCCTTCCACCTTTCAAAGCAAAGTGTCTTGTTTGCCACTGTATGGTCCAGGCTGGCTGTGGCTGACTGGCTGAGGGAGGAGGAGCATCTGAGGGAGGAGGAGCATCTGTGGGAGGAGGAGCATCTGAGGGAGGAGGGGCATCTGAGGGAGGAGGGGCATCTGAGGG
>JADRCC010578257.1:14328-26595 GCA_019843855.1 Hylomyscus alleni
GAGGAGGGGCATCTGAGGGAGGAGGAGCATCTGAGGGAGGAGGAGCACTCAGGGCTGCATCTCAGCAGCTGTTCCACTGCCCCACCACATAGTAGGCACTTAGTCAGCAAGGGTCTCATTGGGGGCCTCTGGCTGGCCTTGAACTCACAGAGATCTGGCTGCCTCTGCCTCCTGAGTGCCAGGTAGGAGTAAAGGCATGTGCCACCCTGACCGGCATCCGTAAATATCTGAATGGAGATCTGTACAGATGAGGACCAGTGACTCACAGCGTTCTCAGAAGCAAGCGAAGCTGGGAACCAGCTTTGCCCTGAGAGGAGCTGTGGGGAATTCGAATTTGGGCTCTGGGCATCTCTTGCCTGTGGTCATCTTCAAAATCACCTTTTCATGAGTTCCAGGGGTGGCTCTATGACCTTGGCCAAGTCACTGCCCCTTTCCAAGCCTCAACAACACTGCCTGTTAAAAAAAGGGAGCTGGCTTGGGGTTTTTAACAAAGACGCCATTCCTGTTCCTGGGCCTGACTTGTAGGTATGTAGGCAGACCTGGGCAGAGCTACTTTTGAAAGCATTTTAAAACTGATGAGCAGGCTTTCTCGCCCTTTCTGTGCTAAAATAGCTTCCAGAAAAATGTCTATTATGTCTCTTTGCTGTTTTTTTTTTTTCTTTTCCTTTTTCATCCCTGCCTTTTGGAAACCACAGAAGCAGCTTTATCTTAAAAAATGTGCCTAGCCAGCAGCAGAGCAAAGCTGCAGGCGTTCTCAGAGCATGGCTCCTGTGCGTGCCCTGAGGTGGCTCGGCCGGACAGATGCAAACGCCAGGTTACCTCAGGAATGCTCACACTCTGTAAGGTTGGATACCTTCAGTTCCAGGTCCCTGCACTGTCCTGCCATTGAGGGTGCTTGGACCAGACAATATAACACACACACACCCCCAGGCACAGGGCCTCCGAAGGATGGCCACCTCTAGCCTCTCTGCTCAGGCCACTAGCCCTTGCCTCTCTCCACACGTGCCCAGGTGATGCTTGCTCTTTGACGGGGCCATCCTAACACTTCTCTGCCTTGCCAGAGCGGTCCTACTCTGAAAAGAATAGATGCAGTCCTGGGCCCCAAGCTCCATGATCCTCACTCTAGGGCTGTAGCCTGAAGCTCGTCCACTCCCTTGAGATTTACTGAGCACACACCCAGAGCCAAGCTGCAGCTGGAACCTGTCGAGTCACTCATGAGGACGTGACTTTGCCCTCAGGTTGGTCCCACTCTTCTACATCTCTGTTCAAAATACAATGGTCACAGTAAACATTTGTACAGCGTGCACCATGTGTGAAGGGACCTGCTCAGTGCCATATTCGTGTATGAACGTTACCATCCATGCAGCGGCTGCCATCACCCTAGCCATTTCGCAGGCAAAGACCAACCTTGAGATGAGAAACTTACCCCAAAATCCAACACAGATGAAATGGAGCCAGGGACCAACCTGACAGTCAGCTCAGGGGAACTGGCTGTGGGAATAGCCATCAAAGCTACCTGGAGATGGTTCTCCCTTCTGAGCGACACCTTCCCACTAGCCCACAGCAATGATTGCCATATTAAACTTCTCAAGAGGCCTTGAACCAGAAGCACCCAGCTGAGTCACACCAAAATCCTGATCTGGCAGGGAGAGATTTGTGTTGGCTTTAAAAAATAAAAGAACCTAGCTTGTGAGTTTGCATTCTCTTATTAAATATTCTTATTAAAATATGTCCTTTTGCAGGCATCTCTGTGTGTGCTATATGTGCGTATGCATGCATTCGTATTCATATGTGTACGGCAGCATCCCTGTGTGATGCCGGAAAGTCATCCCCACTTCTCCCTCATCGTATTTAGCGAGGCGGGATTTCTCAATCAAACCTAGAGCTCACCTACATGGCTTGTCTCACTAGTCAGCTTGCTTTGGGGATCCCCAGTCTCTACCTTCTGGGGCTAAAATTCTAGGTGGGGCACCATGCCCACTGTACTGGCTGGTTTTGTGTGTTAACTTGACACAGGCTGGAGTTATCACAACGAAGGGAGCTTCAGTTGGGGAAGTGCCTCCATGAGGTCCAGCTGTGGAACATTTTCTCAATTAGTGATCAAGGGGGTAGGGCCCCTTTTGGGTGGTGCCATCCTGGGCTGGAAGTTTTGGGTTCTATAAGAGAGCAGGGTGAGCAAGCCAGGAGAAGCAAGCCAGCAAGGAACATCTCTCCATGGCCTCTGCATCAGCTCCTGCTTCCTGACCTGCCTGAGTTCCAGTCCTGACTTCCTCTGGTGATCAACAGCCATGTGGAAGTAAGCTGAACAAACCCTTTCCTCCCCAACTTGCTTCTTGGTCATGATGTTTGTGCAGGAATAGAAACCCTGACTAAGACACCCACCCAACTTTTATATGGGTTCTAGGGACCTGAACTCCTGTCCTCTTGCTTGCATGTTAAGGACTAAGCCATGTCACCAGCCCTGTTTTTGTGACACTGTGTGGTACTGGGGCTTATGCCTAGCACTTAGTGAGTCTACAACCAGCTATATCTCCAGTCTCTGCCACCCCCTTTTTGTCTTGAGGCAAAGTTTCATTTAATTGTCTAGGACTTGTATTCTTTTTTAAAAAAAAGATTTATTTGCTTAATTATATATAAGTACACTGTAGCTGTCTTCAGGTATACCAGAAGAGGGCATCGGGAATCATTATAGATGACTGTGAGTCACCATGTGGTTGCTGGGATTTGAACTCAGGACCTCTGGAAGAGCAGTCAGTGCTCTTAACTGCTGAACCATCTCACCAGTCCCTAGGGCTTGTGTTCTCAATGACTATGTAGTTCTGACTCTTTATAAACACAGGACTTGGGCCTCCTTGTGGATGCTTCTGTGTTTCTATGCTGTGTCTTCACAGGCATCTCCTTTTCTTCCATTTTTAACTGCCCCACAGTGCAATCCAGCCTAGGCACTCCTGGGCATGGGCATCCTCTACCTGCCTAACACCTGGGGCAGGCAGTGTTCCTCACACCACACACTTCAAGGTCAGTACTGCACACACAATAGACCTTGAAATGCACCCTGACTCTCTGGAGGTGGCTGGAGCTGAGAAGCTCTGGGGTGCTGTTGGTCCGGGTACCCTATGGGCATCATGGCCTGAAGCATCAACGGCAGAGACTTTGCCACAGACAGACAATGGTTCAAAGTCTAGCTCCATCACATTCTGGAGGGTCCTTGACCTCGTAGAGGAAGAAGCACTCTCCGAGAGTCACAGAATAAATTGCAGCTACTCAGAACCAAGTTGGGTGTGGCAGTGCAGAAGGGTAGCCCTAGCTCTCGGGAGATGGAAGTGGGCGAATCAGTCTAGCTACACAAGGAGCTTGAGGCGTAGCTTGGGCTACGTGAGCCCTTGTCAAAAGAAGGAAGAAAGGAAGTGAGGGAGGGAAAGAGAGAGGGAGGGACGGTGAATGGGTAGGTTAGAGACATTCACAGAACTTTTGTTCTGGCCCAATCTAGAGTCTTCAAATTATAGCCAAACCCACCCTCCTGTGTGTGGAGTCTGGACACACTTGCACGCACCCACCTCTATAAGTGGCACGCCTAATGAATGAGGTAAGTTCCTTCACAGACCCACTTGTGAGGAAAATCCACACTAGCATCTGAACCAGTGGGCCTCTTGGACCTGCTGTCTCTCTCACGCACTCACCAGGCATTAACTCAGCTCTTCCTAGAGGCCTTGTCTCAAGAAACTCACATGTTAGAAGGGAGGCAGCCGCTGAACAAGGGAAAATAAGAATCTCGCCCTGTGTGTAGGAAGCAAACGTGGGTAAGCCTTGCTCACCGCAGCCCCGACCACATATGACTATTGACTCTGTTTCTCTGAAAAAAAAAAAAAACAAAGCACTGGGGGTTGAGTAATTGTCCTGTGGAGAGGTGCTTGTGGGTGACTATGTCTATATGTGCATGTGTGCCCATGTGCCTGTATTTGTGCCCAAGTGGGTCTGCATACAGGTGTGTGTGTGTGTCCGTCCATGTGCATGCATCCATCTGCCCTAGAGAAACTTCTACAGACATCTTCAAATATTCTATCAGCCAGATCTTCTAGGTTTGATATATATACATATATACATGTATATATACGCACACACATATATATGTATATACGCACACATGTATATATAAACACACACATATATGTATATACACACATGTATATATACACACACATATATCTGTATATACACATGTGTGTGTGTATATATATATATGTATATATGTATATATATATATATATCTCACCAAACCCCATTACACACACATACTTAGAGACAACTGTGACCTGAACACTCCCTAAAGATCTGTTCATAATGGTGGATTTACATGCCATAGTTCGTGCTGCCAGGAAACTCTGGGAAAGCTCATGTCTTCTGCTTCCTGGGACAAGCCACTGCTGGAGCCATGTCAGACCTCACAGCCCATCAGGTAGCTAAAAAAAATTTTCCCTCCTAGGAAGTTAAGCAAACTGTATGAGATGAGTCTAGCCTGGCTCCCAGTGAGAACATATTACCTGAGATATAAATGACCAAGCCTTTCCCTTACCCATCATGGCCAGGCTCTACACATAGAACACCTGAATGAAACTTGTCTTGAAGGGCAGTTTCTCTTCAAATCATCACTTCTCACATCTCCTGATAAAGACCCGGAAGCAGCATGTCGGCGTGGTGGTGAGATGGGTGATACTGAACAGAGGTACACTGAAGCATTTATTTCCTACCTCAAACAGACCTTCATCTTGTGTTTGTCTCAAATCTATGCATTTTCCCTTCAAATGACCGTGATTGCAAAGTAGATTTCAGTGACAACTGAAGGCAGGAAGGCAATATGTGACATCCTCTGTAGACATTAGCAGGGACATGTGACCCAGTACGGAAAGTCAGATTAGATGACAAAGGCTATGGACTTGGCTTCATGGTTAAGAACTCCTGCAACAAAAGCTCGACAACTTGAGTTCAAATCTCCAGACCCCATGTAAATGTGTACGTGTCTATCTGTCATCCCAGCACACTGGGGATGGGTCATAGAGATAGGAGACTTCGGAAGCTTGAAAGCCAATGAGCTTCTGTCTCACACAAGTGTAAAGACAAGGAATGACAACTGAAAGGTGTCCTCTGACCTCCACAAATGCACTGTGATGCTCACATACCCATGAACACACACAAGCGCACACACACACACACATACACACACACCCCAAAGGCAAACACCTTGAATAGGAACCCATGATGGGACAACACAGCAGAGTGTTCTTTACCAGTAACCATCACTGTCCTCACAGACAGGACCATGGAAGCATCTAGAAGACAAATGATTGAAAATGAGGCTCTTAGGAGAACCCTAGAAGAATGTCAGCCCATGTTTCCACTTGCTAGGCAAGAAATGTAATTTGGTGTCTTTACTAATACATGATCTAGCAAAATACGATAAATGTTCTCCACCTAAAAGAGACAACCATAAGAATACAATGTCTTGACTGTATGGTTCCTTTGTATTGACACACAGGAGACCAACAGAAAAGTTAGCAAATCACTAGCAAGCCACCGATAAAACTTCACAAAGTGTGTGTATGTACAACCTGCTCAAGGGAAGAAAGAGAATCTCCTAGCCACCCCTGCCTCAGACCCTCAGAGTCCCTTTGTCCTTACATACCCTGTCTTAGGGTTTTACTTCTGTGAGCAGACACCATGACCAAGGCAACTCTTAGACAACATTTAACTGGGGCTGGTTTACAGGTTCAGAGGTTCAGTCCATTATCACCAAGGCAGGTCCAGGCAGGCATGGTGCAGGAGGAGCTGAGAGTTCCACATCTTTATCTGAAAGCTGCTAACAGAATACTGGCTTCCAGGCAGCTAGGATGAGAGTCTTAAAGCCCATGCCCACAGTGACACACTTACTCCAACAAGGCCACACCTCCTAAGGGTGCCACACCCTGGACCAAGCATATACAAACTATCACCCAGTAGCTACGGCCATGGTTCTCAAACTGTGGGTCACAATTCCTTTGGGGATGGGGCTGATTGACCCTTTCCCAGGAGTGGTCACCTAAGACCATCGGAAAACACGAATATTTACATTATGATTCATAACAGTAGCGCATTTACTGCCACTGCCTCCCAAGCGCTGGGATTAAAGGCGTGAGCCACCACTGCCCGGCCTCAGGGTCTCTTGCATGCCAGATGGGTGTTCCCTCATGAAGCAGTATTCCTCTACCCTTTTCTAATTCTGATTTTTGGGATAAATGGGACCTTCAAGTTATATTTTTCTTGGAGGGCTTTTAAGAAGAGGCACTTCATGTGCAAAGCAAAACTTCTTGGGTCCTTCTCAGTCCAGCTTCACCTCCTCTTTAAAAATGCCCAGGCTGGCCTTGAACTCTCAATTCTCCATAGGATTTCAGCCATGGACTGCCAAGCCTAAACAGCTTTGTGTCTTTATAAGAAACGTTGCTATGGACATTCTTGATGCATCCTTTAGTGATCTCATGGATGCGCTCATGGAGCTGAACTGCTGGCCACAGGGCTGTACACTCAGCCCTTGATCCTGAGAAATGGTTTTCTAAGGTAGTAGTACCAGTTGACACAGCACTGGCTAAGCATGCCAGGTCCTCCAGATTTTTGTGAATACAATACTTTCTGTCTTTTCTCTACTTGTAGTGGAGGGGGCGGGGAAGGGCGGTCTGTAAGTGCAGGAATTTATATACTTTAAAATGCCCCTGCTGACTTTCTTGGCTATACTTCTTACTTCTGTTGTGTCCTGCAATAACTGCTTACTGGGGGTAGCATGGAGGATAAAACTACTCAACGGTCACTCATGGCACAAATGTATCCAGTAGCAAAGCCTACCCTAGTCTCGGCGCAGTGGACGGTTGAGAGTAGCGCAGAGTCAAGTGTCAAAGCCCCTGAGGCTCTCCAGCCTCTTCACAGTGTATTTCTTACAGGACAAGCCTGTCTCATGATGCAAAGTAGAGCTGCCTCTCAGACCTCCTGCTTCATCCTTCCCAGCAAGCTCTAGCCTCCTCTGTAGGACCCTCACCCTATTTCCCTAGCTCTCTAGTTCCCCATTTCCCTAGTCCTCCGAGTCACCTTCCTTCCATCAAGTTAGATGCCCATAGGTCTTCATAAGATTTTGCCACGGAGCAAAAAGATGCGTTTCTGAAGCCTGGGCACTACTGTGGCTTAAGGATCTCTGAGCTGAACTTCTGTGTATCCCGAACATAAGCTTTAATAAGTCACCATGCCACAGTCCTAGCAAAAATATCCATAAAAGAGGAGTTTCAAACACTCCCCTGCCTCAATCACTGCTGCTCATGTCTAAATTGCAAATTAGCTTTATCTGAGGAGAGGGCTCACTGGAGGCACACACAGGCCAGTTACCCCACATTGCTTTGTGGGTCTCTTTAACGATTCTACAAGCTAGATATTAACACTCCCATTTTACAGAAGTAGAAAGTGAGACCAAGAGAGGTCAATGAATCCAGTCAAGGTCACACGTGCAGAACTGGGAAGCCACAGGAGCACAAGGGATAGACTGCCCACCGGGCTCCACCCTTCCTGAGGGACTGACAGGAGGGAAATGCCAGGCCTGGCTGAGGCACAACCTCACTCCTGGGCCTTCCTTCCTTTCCAGCAGAGCTTCAGCCTTGAAGTGTATGAAAGGCAGATCCACAGTCAAGTGCCCTTGTGAGTTCTGAAACAGACCTAAGCAGACCAGGCAGTCACGTGGCAGAGGTTGCTGGGTAGGAAGGGATGCATATCTCCAAGGCATCTTTTCCTAGTTTTGTGATTTTTCTAGGGACTTTCTTGGCACATTGGAAAGCAAGATAATTTCACTAAAATCCTTCTAATTTCGATGCCTACCCTAATGTGACTTTCACTGAATAAGTGAGCTCCCTTAGCTCATCTTTCTGATGCCAGAGCTGGACACATTTGGGGCAGACACAACCGCAGCAGCATGGGACCCTTACTAACGCTCCCCTTAGCCACTGTTTGCTGTGTGCCCAGCCGCTGGGCTACGCTCTCTGGGTACCAACGCACCTTAGTTACTCTTACCCACATCCCTCTGAGGGACGTCTAAAGACGCCGTGGAGTCTTGGAAAAGCTGGTTAATTTTTTCAAAGCACGCAGTTTTCGTGTTAGCACCCTGAAGAGCCCATCTGACCAACATTTCCTTACTGTAGTCTCAGTTGATTTAATGCCAGTCTCAAAGCCACTGACTAATCTCATCTCCAGGCCCCTTCTGAACTGGGTGTGTCTTAGCCAGATAGTGAAGGGACTCACCAGCAGTAGGGACAAATATTGTCCCTTCTGGGTATCCCTGGGCACTTGGAAGAGGAGGAAAATCTCCAAATGACAAGAGATAACCTGGAAGGTTCCTCAGAGGTGCCCACTCACAGAAAAGACATCAGAGGTCCTAGAAGACTGGGACCCAGAGAGAGCAAACCACCTGCCCCACGGCACAGAGCGAGAGAGGCTACACAGAGTCTAGACCTAGGCTCCTGAACCTTCAGAAGCTTAGAGCCCAACTCCATTCTAGGCGGTCTGTGTGGCCTTGTTTCTCTTGCTCAAAGGGTAAGCTCGCTCACAGCAATGAGCACATATGTAAATCCAGGGGCTCTCTGACTCTCCCCCAGTTAAAAAGCCAGGCCCTACAGGGCACAGTCATTTTGAGATGGACTGGGAGAGGGGGAGGGACTCCATTTTTATGAAAACCCTTGAAATTATATTACCAAGCCACTGCCGGCCCCTCCCCCACCCCAACCCCCCCTCTCATTGTTTCCACCCTGTTTTGAAAGGGTGAATGTTTCCTGGGATTCAATTTTGCTGGTAATAGTTGGAAGGAAACAAACTATAGGCTGTAAACATTGACTGCATTGTATGAGAAATGCCTTTATGATGGGGAGCCGAGATGAATACAGCCCAAGTTCCTCACTAAACATGTCCCCTAATGTCCCCTATCACAACATCTCACAGGCGGGAGTCTAGAGCTTTAACGTGAATGGATTTTTAGGCACTAGAATGCAAAATTAAGGCTGGAGAGATGTAAGTACCAGCTCTCTGCAGTTTTCTTCAATGAATCCTGGAGACTCATGCATTTTTCTGAGCCTGTGCTTCGGAAGGGTGTGTGCACATCAGCTCCCCGTGACACACACTCCATTTTCTCCCTGTACGTAGGGTGGGGCTTTATTTCCTCCGTGCATTTACTCTCCAGCTGGGAGACGACATTAAATTTCATCAGATCCAAAGCAAATCTCTGGTCTTGAAGCCTTTTTGCTTTCGGGCCCCTCATATTTATTCGGAATTCATGAATCATGTTCCAATAACACAGCCATCATTATTTTTAAAGTGCGATGCTTGTGGCTTCAACAGGAAACGGTTGCAAAAGCCCCTTTCTCTTTGATTGTTTGTAATCTCGGGCATAATCGCTGCCGTTGCCTTCTCTGCACCGCAGCGGGCGAAACACAATTTCATTTTAATCTGAATCGCAAGCCTTCACCCCAGTTTTAATTAAAGCAATAAGAGCCATGTCATCTTTGCCCTTTGCAATGTACACAGACTCGGAAGCCAGAGTGACTAAGCTTACAGCCTCAGATTTCAACCCTGGCGGGAGGGCCTCCTGCCTACCCGTGCATTTACTGGGAAGTGGTTTGGCTTCACAAAACCTCAACCTCAGAGGCGTTTACCTCACCTGTTGGATGGGGGACAGCTGTGTATGGGGTAAAGGAGACCTTGGACTCCTGTGCCTAAGCCTAGGGACGCTCATAGCAAATGATAAATACCATCAATTATTTTTAATTTAGTGTGTGTGAATATTTTGCCATCCCGTTTGGCTTTACACCACATGCATGCATGGTACTCCCGTCATAAGAAGGTAAGGACACCAAGTCCCCTGCCACTGGAGTTACAGATGGTTGGGAGCTACCTTGTAGGTGCTGGGATTGAACCAGCGATCCTGAGCAAAAGCAAACAAAGGTTTTTTAACTACGGAGTCATTTCTCTAGTCCATTTTGTGTATGTAGAGGGGAGGAGACAAATGCAACACCCTCTCCTGATTATTAATGGGGAAACTGAGGCTCAGCAAGAAAAAAATATAGGCAAAGGGAACTTAATGAGGCGAACACTTGAGATCCAAGTTTCTACCCTTTTCCCTGTTCTGGGCATCCTACATGTCCCCTACAAGAAAGACGCTTCCAGTACAAAGCTACAAGGACCAGCCTACACACTCTGCAACAATGTATAAAATGTGTTTTCCTGAAGAACTCTGAGGGAATGTGTCATCAAGCCTTGGGATTTGTTATCAGCCAGATAGATGAAAAAATGGCAGCTTTAGTTTTTCTTTTGTGTATTTTGTTTCAGTAAATGATTGGCTCCGATCTCCTTCCCTTCTCCACTGTGGAAGAATTGATTTGATTTCTCATAAGTCTTTAAGGATTAAGGAAGTTGGTCCTCAACTGTGAGTATTGTTGTCCAGTTTGCCACCTCCATCTCCACTCTGATGTTCTGGTATTGCAAACGTCATTTCAAGTTAGTTTGTGATCTCGTTTTTAAAACTTTTCCTCTAAACTTCCAGTAGAAGTGTCTTCCTGCTCCAAACAGGAAAGTGTATTAAAGGTGGTTTTAATGGTTCACTTATGATTTCTCTCAGTCCTTTTAAATCTTTAATTGATCAAAAACCTGCCTTTAAATTTTTAAAGACAGTTTTGTGTGGCCCAGGCTGACCTTGAACTTGCTATTCAGCTGAATACAACCTTGAATGTATAATCCTCTTGCCTCTACCTCTAGAGTTCTGTGCTACTCTGCCTGGTTTTAATTTTATCATCTCTGGACAGGAAAGGAGCTGTACACCCAACACCATCTTTCCCTAACCTTCCACTCTCAAAACACTCTGCTTATGGCTTCTAAGGCCCTATGGAAGGACACGGATTCTATGTCAGAACAAAAATGGCCAGGGGATCATTCATTATTTGGCGCTCTCTCTTTTTGCTCTCTATCTTCGTAAGTTTCATTTATCCTCCTGGGGCTTTGATCCAGAATCCGAGAAGTCACAACTTACATGATGGCTCCAGACGTAGACAGCCATTTAAGTGCTTTTAAATGGGCCTCTCAAATGTCAGATGCCCAAGTCCCATCTCATCAAGCCTACCATTCCCCAAAGCAAAAGATAGCACACCATACTACATCCTGGGAGTCGCCCATCTCTCTCCCTCCCTTCTTTCTCTATATCTAGTAGTCTCAAAATCTGATGGCTTGATTTCCAAAATCATATCTCAGACCATCTACATGTCTCCATTTCTTCTGCCTCTAGTGTAATCTAGGATCCTTCATTTGCCTAAAGCATGCCCGACAAAGTCTCCCTGTGTCCACTCCTGCTACTGAGAGCTTCAGCAAACCTCATGTCATCAATCTCAACCCATTTGCCTCTCTCTCTCTCTCTCTGTCTATCTGTCTGTCTGTCTATCTTTCCTCAGACGTGTGTGTATATACATACACGTGTATGCATGAGAACTCAAGCGCGAGCACAAATTTTAAGGAAAAACCCTGAGAACTTTGGTGTAAATCTTATTTATAGCCATAAAACCGGAAAACTACCCACAACCAGAAGGGCACTGTGACGCACTAACATTTGCAGTACCTGGAAGGGACAGACATGATTTGTTGGGCTGAGATGTCTAGGGGATTCCCACAGAGGAAGCGATGTTTGCATTGATACAGAGTTGACCAGACGCTCATCTTGTGTGACCAGAACATCATTTACAGGAATAAGACAACAGAAATAAGTCATGGCTGGTTTCTCTCGACACTGGTGTTTTGCAGAGGCTCTTAGTTTAGATTCACCCAAAGTAAGCCTGAGACGAGACTTCTTTGAGAGACTCAGTTCAGGAAGGAGCATCGAGTTTAGGGAATAAGAAAAAGGACAGGTTGCAGCCTGGCCCAGGATTCAGCCTCTATTCGAGGTTACATGGGGCGGGGGGGGGGGGGGTGTCTGCAGAGTGACCTATTTGTCAGAGGCCAATTTTCTACATAAGTCAGCAGTCAACAGCCACTCAGACCTGGGTACCTTAGACTGTTGAAGGGACTCTGATACAGTGTCAGCAGAACCCGTATCCCTGCCTCATTTACTTCTCCCGGGATCCCAAGAGGCAGGTGTCACTCTTCCTGTTAGTAGGAAGCTAACATCCCTTGCATAGAGACATCTGGCCCATATTGGGTCCAGGTCTGTGAGAGCTCTGGCCTTTCCCAGAT
>JADRCC010578258.1:0-29597 GCA_019843855.1 Hylomyscus alleni
CCCTTTTCCCAAATCTAGTTCTTGTGAAAAATATTTTTTTTTAGAATGTATTTCAAGGAGAATACACTTAGATGCATGTTTATCCATACATAGCACCTCCACCTCTACAGGGGTGAATGTGACAATTTGATACATGCATACAATGTACCATAATAAAATCAGGATAATCAGCATTCCCAACTCCTCAAATATTAACAGTTTATAAATGTTGCAAACTTTCGTTCCTTGATTTTCTGCTTATTTTGAAATGCATCATGGATTATGGTAACCTAGTTACCGTCCTCCTGTGTTGCATGAAAGGATTCCTGTTCACTTCCATGGTTTGGCATCCTGTGCCTGACTGTTCTTTATTCCCTCCTAGTGTCCTTGCCTGCCTCCACTCTGTTCATTTGAGATGGACATTTTTAGGCTCTTAAAATAAGTACAAAATAAAAATAAAAAAATAAAATAAGTACAAATGGGATATTTGTATGGCTGTGTATCTTTTTCCATTTCACTCAGTGACTTCCAGTTTCATTTGTTTCATTGCAAGTAACAGTATTCATTCTTTGTTTTGGCTGAGTAATATTCTATAGTATATAGGGTCACCATATCCCCATAAACTATTGGTCTGTTGATGGGCACTTTAGTTGTCTTCATATGTTGGCTGTTGTCAGTAGTGCTAAGAAAAACACAGCAGTGCATGCATCTCTGTGATATGTGATTTCATTTTCTTTTAATGTATATATCCAACAACAGGATTGGTGAATCACTGGCAGCAGAGACCACAAAAGTAACAACATACAAATGAAACTGTGCCAGACTCAGATGTCCAGCAAAGGAAGCCACCAACAGAGCTAGGAGACAGCCTGCAGGTTCGAAGAATATATTTGTAAACTGTATTTGTAAACTAATCCAACAATGGGTTCAAATACAGAAGATATGAAGAGCTCAAAATATTTACTAATATTATCCACTAAGAATGAATAAAGATCTGAATAGACACAAACCAGAAGACATTCAAACGTTCAGTATACCTCCTGACCTAGGAAACTATGAGTCAGAAGGAGCATGAGACATCACCTCACTGCAGACAGGGTGGCTGTTAACCAGAAGTCAAAACAAGTGCTTGATAAAGGTGTGGAGAAAGGGAAGCTTTAATATAGAGATGGTGGCAATGGAAATTGGTGCATTAGAAAACTGTATGTAGATTGCTCAAAAACTAAAGGCAGAACTATCACGGAGGAGAAAAACAGAGAACCCCAACAAGGATCCAGTTACAGCTAGATCCTTTATGCTACTCTGCAGATGCTCTGTAACCAAGAAAGAGTTCTGTGGACTCAACAGCCAGAATCTAACAATGTACTTTATATAACAATATTAATGGAGGAAGAATCGGTGGAGGAGAGAGGAGGGGACTTAGCTCCCATGGATCCTTAGTACATAATAGTACCCTCAAATCCTAGGCTTTTGATCCATTTGTCCCATAATTATCTTCTTCTCTAGGCCTGGGATGTGCCAGGCAAGCACTCTACCACCAAGATGCACTCCCAGCCTTCTTTGCACTATATTCCTTTGTAACAGAGTCTCACGAAGTTGCCCTGGAGGTCTGGAACTCTTTCCATAGCCCAGACAAACCTTGAACTTACAATAAACCTGCCTCAGTCTCCTGATAAGCTAGGGATTACAGGCCTGGACCATCTGTCCTAGCTTCACTTAGTAATCTTAAAAATAAAATATCACTCCCACAGGTCACCCTTGGAAAGTTTCAGGGAATTAATGGTAAAGATAACCCAGCTAAGCTCTCCTAGAGAGTCTATAGTGGGAGAGGCAAATGCCATCCAATCAGATGGATTTCTTTCCCTCCCAGACCTTCCTTGGTGTCTTTGTTGTTCAGCACCATGGCTTATATTAGAAAATATACAGGGAGAAGTAATTGTTGAGAACTACTATAGGAGACTTCTGTAAACACAGCTAGCACAAACCAGGAAGAGTCACTGGCCTCAAAGCTGTCTTAATTGTAGTTGACATGAGCAACTCTCTCCCTAGCTGCTTTCTCAGAGAGACCTTGAGTTTATATGCTGACAAAACTGGGCTGGGTTCTGCAGACCAATTGTATAAAGTGCTACTTTCTGGGCATGGGCTGTTTGAACTTAACTTGCTGTTCTTTGAGTTCAGCATGTTAACCAGATAACAAGAGAGAATGGAAGGTTATGGACTGGAGGGGAAGGCTGGCCAACAGGCATAAAGTCACAGTTGAATGGGAGTGATAATTCTGGTACTCTTTTTTTGTTCTAGGATACTTAGAATTAATAGCAGCATACTATCCACCCCAAAATAACTGGAAGAGAACATTCTTGCTAATGAAATATACCCCAATTAATTCTACTATGGTTACTAGATGCATTCTATGGAATTCTGGTCATATAAAATATGGTGAGTTCCATTTAATAACTTCATAGACATTGTGTTTTAATACATATTTCATAAGTGCTTAAAATCATGAGCGTTCTACAATAATTGGTGATGTGTTTTAAGATACCTATTAATATTAGCTCAGATTGTTGTAACAAAACAATACATATTGGATGTCTTAGCAATAAATATCTATTATTCACAACTCAGGAGGGAGGAGGTAAACCCATGATCTATGCAGGCATATCTGGGATTTTGTAAGAATGTTGGGGTTGATCTCATACTGCTCTATATTCAAATGCTAAATTCTGTACCCCTAGACCTGGTTTCCCCAAGACAAGTAAATTTTCACATATACCTTGTTCCCCAAGTTAATTGGTCAATAAAAAGCTAAAGCCTGTGATTGGGCAGTAGAGAGGGATAGACGGGACTTGCTGGAAGAGAAAAAGGAGCTCTGGGAAGAAGAAAGAGGAGAGGAAATGGAAGTGACTCCAGACCTGGAAGGTATAGCTAGCCATGGCTGGATGAGGCTAAGTGATAGGGTTAACATAGATAAGCTAGTTGAGAGTCTGCCCAGCTAAGGCCTAAGTTTTGAAATATTAAAAGTACTCTGTGTGATTATTTGGGAAACTACCTGGTTAAGAAATAACTGCTGCTGCATTCATTTTCAACATTAACTGATTTATACAGAAGAATAATAATTTTTTACATGAGAATCCCATAGCCAGGATTTCAAATAGCTGTCATCTTGTGTGGCCTCGCATAGAGGGGTGCAGCTTTTGGGGGCCTTCATGGTCTCCTATAATCCTTTTTATCCCTCTAGGACTTTGTCTCTAACACTTGCACATCAGGGATTTAAACTACACGCTTTGCGCATATATAAACATTAGTTCTCTGCAGTTAAAAAAAAAAGTATTTAGTCGTAAAGAGGTCTACTTAGCTATCCTAACATGATTATAAAATGGTTTGCTATTCCCTATCAATTTTCTTCTCAATGTTCCAGAACTGCTTTGGAGGTACACTCTTAAGTTACAGGTCAGCATGTCAGAGTGCATGTTACTTTTAGATATTTCCAATCATCACTTTTTAAAGTATTTTCTTTGTCTCTTGTTGTTCCTTACTTTTTCTACTGCTCATGGCATATGCCTTTTGACCTGTGAACTCTGCCTTGTATCTCCAGGGTCTTCTGATGGCTCATGTCCTGCTATTTCCTACTAATCATTGGGTAACCCTATCCAAGTACCTTCCAAGGGCAAGGAACCTTCCCCAGTACTGTAAGACCCTCTTGTAAGTCTATTCTCAGCATTCCTTTAGTGTCCTTCTGTGTCTAGGACTTTTAATTTAGTTTTTCTTTTCTTCTTTTCCATCTGCGCTAAAATTTACCACCTGACCTTGCACATCCACCATTTAAACACAAGAGACACAGAACATGCCTGTTCATATCCACATTGTCGCAATGCCCACTCCTGCTCTTCTTCTGTGAAATTCTCACCATTACTTGTCTGTTTGCCTTGTGCAGATTTTCTTCTCAATATTTTTTCTTACTCTATGTTCTGGTTTAATGTCATACAGAGCCCGAGGTGGTTATTTTGCCTAGAGAGGGGCTGTCTTGCTTTCTTCTGTTAGTCAGGTTTGGATCCATCCCACTGGCAGAACTTCTAGGATTTGTTGGGACACTGAGCAGTGAATCAAAGACAGTGTTAGACTTGAGATCACAAACCAGACGCATTTTCTACTTAGAGTCACCATCTTACTAGGAATTCTTGCTTAGAGTAAGTTATTTACGCTTATTTGCTATGACTTTGTAAATAAAAATAGAGATTCATTTCATTATTTATTTTTAAATCAGTTTGTGTGTCAGACTGCATGTAATGATGTGTTCTGGGGGAGATGTCAGAAGATAACAAGTTGCCGGCCGGCCATGCCTGTACCCTGAGACTCTGTATCAACGTCATCTTCCCAGAGGAAACTATAAATTAAAACATGCAACTAGAAAGATGCTGAACTAATGTTCTATTTTAGTTAGAAAAAATAAAATAAACTGAAAAGAATCTTTTTAAAAAGATAGCAACAAAGAAATGTTAGCTATGTTTCTTACAATAAGCCTAATGTTGGAGCAGCAGTTCTCAGCCTGTGGGTTGACACACTGTTGGCAAAACTCTATCTCCAAAAGCATTGACATTAAAATTCATAGCAGTAGTAAACTTACAGTTGTGGGGTATCAATGAAAATAATTTTAAGGTGTGTGTGTGGGGGGGGAGTCACCACAACATGAGGAACTGCACTGCAGAGCCTCAGCATTAGGAAGGTTGAGAACCACTGCTCTTGAGGCAGGCAAGTATTCATTGAAAATTTTTTTTACTTTTCTTATTTTTAAGATTGTGCCTGCGTATATGCACATGCACATGCATGTGTATATGTGTGAGCATGAGCACACAAGCACAGTACCCAGAAAGCCAGGGGAGTCAGAGTCCACAGAGCTGGAATTACAGGAGGTTGTGAGCTGCACAATGTGGCTACTGGGAAGCAGACTTTGGACCTCTGGGAGGGCAGTACATGCTCTTGACCCCTGAGCCATCCCTCGAGCCTCATATGCAACAATTCTATAAAGGAAATGATTAAACCGTCAATTTAAGTGATTCAAATATGTAAAGACATATCTGTCTCAGTGACTGGGAGGCTTGCTGTGACTAAGGTCTTAACAGCACCCACCTTCATTTACACATTTGACATTACCTCAGTTAAAATGTCATGTCTCATTGCTGCCACAAAAATGCCCTGACAAAAACAACTTACCAGAGAAAGGGTCCGTTTAGTTTGAGGGTACAGTTCATCATCACGTTTACCTTGCTTGAGCTAGGGTGTAATTTTTTTTTTAATTGTTCTCTGGTGTGTATGGCAGACTACTAGCTCAAAACCTTCCCCTGTCTCCACCTCCTATCTCCCCATAAGGATGCTGGGATTACAGACAGTTGGTCTCTGAGTCAGTCTTTAATGTGGGTACTGGAGGTTTGAACTTAAGTCTTCTTGCTTGGAGGGAAAGCAGTTTTATCATCTGAGCCATTTCCCTATCCCTGAGTGAGCCCATTTTAAATAAGTCCATAAAAGTCCCTGCCCTATTGATTCAAAATTTTAACCCCAAGAAAGTTCTGTGCATGAAAGCCATGATAAAGGTAGGAAAAGATGAGCCAGAATCAGAGAGACTTTCTCAATACTAAGACTGATACATTGTTCCTCCTGGAAGCATAAAGAAACTATGCGTATATTGTTCCTCCTGGAAACATAAAGAAACTATGCATGTGAGTGACAGACAACCCAAAAGACAGAACTAGACCAGGCAGTGGTAGGGCATCTGGGAAAAGAGGGATGCCCAGAGATGGATGATGCCCCTCTTCTGCTGCAGCCCCAATCTGTGTGAGTCTGTCTACCCAGCCCTATCTGTGGCCTGTAGTGCCATTGGAGACTATGAGGGCAAGTTTGTCGGTCCTAGAAGAGAAACAGAAAGTGAAGTAAAGAGTACAGAGGGTGTGGAGCCTTAGTAGAGGAGCCAAGTTGTAAAGCCATACCTTGGAGCTGCCCTGCTCAAGTTTAGGCTGGGTTTGAAGGGCTTGAGGGGCTAGGGTAGGCAATGGAGAAACTGTGAAGCAAAGCTCAAACTATTACAATTCATCTGTATCTTCGTGACTCTGCCTGATACCTTCTGGGTGAACTATCATTTCAGAATGGATTCCCCAGAGGACACACTCTTGACAAATAGGTCCTCCACAGTGGAAAGAATGACCTTTAGAAAACTGCTCTAGGAAGCAGACATGGTATATAGCCATAATCCTAACACTCAAGAGGCTAAGGCAGCAGTATTATAAGTTTGTGACCATCCTGGATTACATATCAAGATTCCATTTTAACAAACCAAAAAAAGGAAATTAAAAAAGGAAAGAATAGGAGAGAGATAAAGATGGGGAAGGAGTAGGTAGAGGGAGGGGGAAAGAAGAGGAGAGAAAGAACGCAGCAGGAGAAGAGAGGGAGGTAGAAAGAGAGAAAGAATTTTTAGACTAGAGCTGTGACTTTCTTCTTGAATTTTATAATACTCTACTACTCTCTGAACTATAAGTAGTTCTAAGTATGTCTAAGTATAGGAGAGTTTCAAGTCAGTGCAGGGAGGGATGGCATGGAGATAGGACATCCAGCAGGTAAACTGCACCTGGAAAAGAGGAAGTTCAGGGGTGAGGCTGCCTGAGATGGGCCTGCAGGGTGAATGGGTTGCTCAGAGTATACGAGGAAACATTCCAGCAACAGTGGCAGGGAGCAGCAGCCCTGCCGGCAGCAGCCTCTGAGCACTGGTGGATTCCAGGAGGCTGGGTGGCAGGAGATCCTAGGATCTGGAAGTCAGAGAGCTGGAGGAGGCTAGGAAGGCCAAGCAGCAAGGCTTGATCACTACAGGGGAAGACAGCAAGGCCCTGTGTCACAGACCCTGGCTGGGCACTGAGTCTGCCTCATCTCCCTTTATAAAGGTCAAAGTACAGAATAGATGTTGGGCAAAGGGGACCAGCATGGAAGAGGCTGAAATCCTCAGTCAGAGAAACATAAACTCTGGAGAAGTTAACAACACTTGAGGTAAAATAGAGATTGGAGACTGTGAAGGAAGTTCGTTAGTCTTAGAAGAGAAATAGAGTGAGTGAAGGGAAGAGGCTATGTCCAGAGGGTGTGGAGCCTTGCTGCAGGAGCCATCATGGCTGTATGACAAGCCCTAACCAGTATTGAATGTCTTCTTTGTTCTACACATTACACTTCCATGCATGGTTGAATTCCTCCTCAGATGCACATTCATGATCAGGACACTAGGACTCTACCTACGTACAGGGTGAGGACAGAGCTCTCCATCACCATTACTCACCATAGAAGAACCTCATACTTAGTTTAAATTTTTTAATAGCTACGGTTTATCTTAATAGTATATTTTATTTAATGCAGTAGACGTAAAATGCCACATCAACATTTGATCTATATAAGATCATCACTGTGATATTTCTGTTCTCCTTCTATAGGAAGGCTTTTAAATCCAGCATGTCCACTATGCTTACAACACACCACAATCTGAATGCCAACTTTTAAAATCAGAAATAAGATGCTCTGTATTTTTAATCTCATACTTTAAAAAGGCTAGTCATATTCCCAAGATGACCTAAACACATCTATATGTTTTCCAACAACTGAACGGAGCCCAATTTTTATGTTTAAATTAGTTAAGGACAACTGAATATTCAAGTTGGGGCACAAATGTGGCAATAACCACACACATCTAATGGCAGTCACATGAGACAGTTCAGGCTTTCAAAAGCTAACTACACTCCCAGTCTTTAATCATAAGTAATAATGTAAGACTTGAGCCCAACTACTACAGCAGACAGCGATTGTTCCATGTCTCTGACATGTTTCCCTAGGTCTCTCAGTCATTGCCAATTTGTTCTACCTTGTGAGTGTCTGTCTTTTCCATCCTTCAAGATGGCTCCTGGCACCCCTGTCTGGAATGTGATTCCTGTGCTCACTGATTGAAGACTTCTCTTCATACTGAAGGTTCCATGTAATCTACTTGAAACAGCATCAAACCTCAAGTGCTCATCTAACCTCAAGTGCAGCCTGTGTTATTCATAGAGTATCACAAAGGCCTGGTGTTTACATGAATGGATAGTATAAACCAAAGGTTTACTGTGTTTGATGCTTTCTTCTCTACATGAATGGATGCTATCTGAGGGTAGAGTTGGTGCCTACAACATCAGCTGGCACACCATGAATAATGCATAAATACTTAATATGAATAATGCATCTCTAGATATCTCCAGAGGATAAAAACAAGTAGGTAGCAAAGATGAAGATCAGAGAGGCTAAATGGGCTAGGTGCATTCATGTACAGTCACTGACAGGGCAAAACTGTGGTGTTTTAGAAGAGCAGTTCATATGAGCATTCCTGTGCAGATCTTGCAATGAATGGCCCAGAGATCAGAAATGAAACTGGTTTAAAATGACAAATGTATTTCGTTAGACTCAAGCAAGTAACATATGGTTCCAAAACATCAAGTTCCAACAAAACCAAAGCCAGACCCAGTAAAGTTCAGATCTGCATTTGTCTAGATAAATCTCTGGGATTCGGAACAACATTCAGGGCTTTGCTGATGCTGACCTAGACTGTGAATCTCTGCTTATAATATTCCTGGCCCAAGAGGAAGTCCTTCCAGGTGGGCCAGCATAACTGGCTTCAGTGGGTTCTTAAACTTTACTGACTAGAAGATATGGGGTCTTCTGGAGGTGGGCTGTCACTTCAGACCTATTCCCTTTGATATGGGGTGGCATCTTTCACCATTCCTGCCATCTTCTGTCTTTGCCAGGGATGTGCTTTAGACAAGCTGCTCACTGTGAGCCTCTACCCAGCTTTGCTTCTGGTTTTATTCCACAAGTAGAGTTTTTTTTAATTAATTTATTTTTTATACTCCACATTCCATTCTCCACCCCCTCCCCCATCCACCCTCTGACTACTCCACACCCCGCACCTCCTCCCCACCCCCTATCTCCACATGGATGTCCCCAACCCCCATCCCAACTGACCTCTTAAACTCCCTGAGGCCTCTACTCTCTTGAGGGTAGGTGTATCATCTCTAAATGAACATAGACCCAGAAGTTCTCTACTGTATGTGTGTTGGGGGCCTCATATCAGCCGGTATATGGTGCCTGTTTGGTGGTCCAGTGTTTCAGAGATCTTGCAGGCAGGTTAATGAGACTGTTGGTCCTCCTACAGGTCACCTTTCTCCTCAGCTTCTTTCAGCCTTCACTAATTCAACAACAGGAGTCAGTTACTTCTGTCCATTGGTTGGGTGCAAATATCTGCATCTGACTCTTTCAGCTGCTTGTTGGGTCTCTCAGAGGGCAGTCATGATAGATTCCTTTTTGTGAGTGCTCCATTGCCTCAGTAATAGTATCAGGCCTTCCTATTAACAGGCCTTCCTCTTCTTCCTTCACCCTTTGGTACTATGATTCTTACTATTTCCAGCTTTGTTTCCTCATTGATACCCCCAAATCTAACTGCAACAGGAATTCTTTTAGTCTTCCACACTGGCTGAGTTCACCCTCTTCTGGCTTGCCCAGAACCAAAGGGAAGCAGGTACATGTCTGCTGACTTCCTACCGAAGTCTATAAAAAAACATTTTAATTATACAAAATCCCAAGAATATTGCTTCTGAAAGTACAGAGAAAAATAGTAGCTGCCATTAAACTCAAGAAACTTTCCTACCTTAAAGAGTCTGAGAGAAAACATACACATGTAAGTATGTGTGTGTGTGTGTGTGCATTTGTGTATGTGTGCATGTGTGTGTGTGCGTGTGTGTGTGCGTGTGTGTGTGTGCGTGTGTGCATGCGTGTGTGCGTGTGTGCATGTGTGCATGTGTGTATGTGTGCATGTGTGCATGTGTGTGTGTGTGCATGTGTGTATGTGTGCATGTGTGCATGTGTGTATGTGTGCATGTGTACATGTGTGTATGTGTGCATGTGTGCATGTGTGTGTGTGTGTGCATTTGTGTATGTGTGCATGTGTGCATGTGTGTATATGTGAGAGAGGGAGAGAGGGGGGAGAAAGAGAGAGACAGAAAGACAGAGAGACAGAGACAGACACAGACCCAGAGACACACAGAGAGGAGAGGGGGAAAAGTAGGATTTCAGGACCTTGGCTAGCTCCAAACAGCATGGATCGGGAACTGGAGCTCTCCCATGGCTACCTCTGAGCACCAAAAGAGGAATAAACAATTCAGATCTGCTGCATTCACTCTTCACAATTCCCATATGTCCCGAACTGTCTGGGACAGACCGATATCAAATATTCTGTCCCATTTTCACAAAATGATTCAGACCATATGTCCACATTTATGTTTAAGGAAATACTGTAACCATGTTTTTAGAGGAAAATAGGCCCGATGTTGAAAGAACCACTCCTGAACCTTGGGGCCCTTTTCTCTGACATGGATCCCAGAGGCAGATGCTCTCCTCCCCAAAGGAAACATCAACTAGAAACCAACCACCAGGCTACCTAGGTACCACATTAGCACTGGATAGGAGTAATGGCTGCACTGTCCACTGGGAAGCCAGACCAGAGCAGCTTTACACTATCTCCCTTCCAAAAGAGGAAGACTGTGTGCCTGTGCATGTGAGGGTGTGTATAGGTGTGCAGGTGTGTGCATGTGAATCTGTGTCTATGCAGGTATATGTATGTGCATGTGAGTCATGTTACCCACTCTAATTTTGCTCAGCTTGCTGTGGAAACTCATCTTGTTATCAAACCAATTTATCTTCACGTGTCCTATAAAACCGTGCTTGCTGTTTGTTTGTTGGTTTGTCTTTTAATCT
Source organism: Hylomyscus alleni (assembly GCA_019843855.1). Lineage (NCBI taxonomy): Eukaryota > Metazoa > Chordata > Mammalia > Rodentia > Muridae > Hylomyscus > Hylomyscus alleni. The sequence goes on from JADRCC010578258.1 coordinate 10,783, forward strand.
TCTGCTTTTAGCACTGGTTCATGGAGCCCCCTAGCACAGCTTCCAGTTTCTCTTGTTTCCTTCTATTCTGTTTTCATAGGGAAGGACGTATGCTTTAGAAATGCTACAAAGGATGGCATAGCAATATATATATAGCATCATGCTATATGTATCTCTTTGAGTTCTGAAGGTCAAAATTTAATAGAAGGGGATAGTTATGTCACACACCAAGGATTCAAACATTCCACTGGGGCACGCTGACCACCTAGGGAATGCACACTCACAGATAAGCACAGAACCACCATTAGGCTATCATTCAAGTATTTCAAAACAAGATTTACAATCTAGTTCAAATGAAGTGTTATAATTTGATAAATTTATATCTCTATGTATCGAACAGTTTCTTATTAAAGGAAAGTTGAAAATCTGATAGATATAATCTAATTATAATATCTAATTACAGAATGAAATAAATCACTAACACCAGCTTAATGAGTCCTAAATGCTAATTAATATTCAGGCTGAAAGCTGGGGTTTTGACATTCCATTCATGCGGGGAGAGCTCAGAGCACGGGAGCACATGGGATGTTTTGTCTCGGTGAATTCTGAGGGCTCAGCCCTGCTGTATTGTTCTGAGTGCAGAGATGCTGCAGCTTTCTTAATGATGGTCCAGATCCATCACTGAAGTATTAGTAACGTGCGGTCCCAGCGGCGAGTCTTAAAGCGACATCCTCTATGATTAACCTGGTCAGAGTGCAGAAGGGAGAGGTAATTTTAATCAGTAGTATAGTATAAAAATGCCCTAGGTGTTATCAGAAGGTTAGATATAAAGGATTACCTGCCTAAATGGTGATGTGGTAACAGTGCTGTTAGCCAAATCCAGACACACTGGTGGCATTCCTGCAGGTAGGTGTGGCCCAGGCTGCCTGGTATGAGATCAGCCTCTCCATTCTGCACCCACTATTGTATGGCTTCTCTCTCCCTGCCCTGCTTTCCTCTTGTAGAAGCATAGGTAAGAGTGCGTTACTTCTGTCAGGATTAGAGGAGCTGATAGTCTTTAAGCACCAAAGAAGCCTGGCATTCATTAAGCGCTTGTCAGGCATCTTGCTTCCCAGTCTCTGTCCTGACTCTTCAGGCCCAGACCCTATTCTGTTTAACAAAGGTCCCCCTAGTAGTCTTGCTATCCACTGACAATATGTGCTAGTGAATGAGCACCCAACATGGCTGCGTGAGGAACAGCAGGAAAATTGGCAGACACCTGGCCACACGCTGGTGACTAATTGGACTTGAGCTGGAAGAGGTGGAGGCACCCTACTCCCTCAGCAGAGCCACTGCTGGACTTGATCCAGCCCTGCTTCTTCAGAGAGCCAACACTGTCAAAGGCATCATTATGGTGACACGGATCTGTCAGGAAGGGGCTGCTGAGCACCACCCCAGCTTGTCAAGAATTCCAGAGAGGCATCTTCTTTGAAACTTGCTGACACTGGATTTAGGTCACACGTGTGGCAGCAGCCATGAAACCATTCTGACCCACCATTTGCATACTCTCCCTTGCACAGAAAGCAGTGCCCTGGCTCAGATGTCAGCCTGGTACAAGTGAATCAGACAAAGGCCATCCCTTCAGGCTGTTTGTCTACAGAGAGTAATTAAATGAGGGGTTATATGTGAACTTCCGGGAACTTAGTAGCGGCAGTTCCCCATCATCAGCCATTGCCGTTACTACAGAACTATCCATGAAAATCTAATATTGGATCGACCAGAGGGCAGCATGAAGCTGAGCACTCTCCTGAATGGCTTTAGACACAGAATGTCATACTGCTGAGACCTGCTCTTTCCTTTCAAGAGAATTTATATTTAAACATATATACATGCATGTGTGCCCACACCTGCAATATAGATGCGGGGTGATCTGGGAAGGGGGTGGGCCCTAGTAGAAGGGAGAATCACGAGACAAGAGTGGGTAATGAAAGAAAAGGTAAATGTGCTCAAAATATAGAGGTACTTTAAAATGCCGCCTTTAAATGCCAACTTTAACAGTATATTGGGGTTTGGATGATTGCCTGACAAACTAGAGGGCCTGAGTTTGAATCTCCAGCAACTGTCTAAGAGCCTGACATGTACTAGTCCTAGCACTCCCATGAGGAGATGGGAGGTGGAGACAACATAATCCCCAGAAGCTCATGGGCCAGGCAGCCTGGCATAGACAGCCAAAACCAACAAAAAGACCCTTCTTTGAATAAAGGCCGACACCAGAGGTTGTCCTCTGACTCTCACATTTGCGATCTGTCACATGTGTGCCCACAAAACGCTCTGCATGCGCACACACTTAAATACACATCAGCTAGGACTTTACTTTAAAAAAAAAAACCTTGAAATTAAAATAACAAATGGGACAAGAAGCTCCAACTCCTCTCTGGATCTCTCACCGTACTCGCTTTTTTTAGTCATTAATGAATACCCGAGTTAGAGTGGTGGAATGTATCTGTAATTGTAGCAATGGGCAGGTGGAGGAGGAGGATCAGGTAAAGGTCACCCTCAGCTACATAACAAGTTCAAGCTAGGCTGAGCTGCAGCAGACACCATCTCAAAGAAACAAGAATAAAAGAGGAGGAGTCGGGAAACTTAAAATAAAAGGGAATGAGGCCCATGACGGCAGCTTTCTCTCTGCTATGCCAGGGAAATTGCCTTCCCAAGTTCTCAGTAACCTACAGACTTGACCAGTCAGAGGCCAAGCACCTTCTGTAACAGGTGCAGATCTGAGTCGCAGGGCATCTGTTGAAATATAGAGGTTCTAGTGTCAGAGGCAGTGAATCAGATCAGGGACACAAGGTTGCAAACGGAAGTATAATCAGCATATTAAGAAGCGCAAAGGCACTCCCAAGAACGGGAGTGGGCAGAGAGGTGAAGAAAAAGCCTGCAAAACTGCAGGGTCACAACGTATGGGACCCTTCATTGGATACTTGCATACATTTGTGTACCTTGCCTTTTCTGTTGAAAAATTCTAGTCCTTATATGAAGACTGGTGAGGAAGGGTTTTTGTCTTTCTCTGTGAACCACCCCCAAGTGGGATGTGTTTGATGCGTAAAGTCCGTGTGGGAAAGGGCTTCCTCTCTCTGCTTCCTGGCTTCTTACATTTAATCTTGATACAGTCTCTAGTCTCTCTTCACTCCCCACAATTTCCCGGGAGTTCTGTTTCTGGATACACTGCCTCCCTCCAGGTAACCCTCCATGCTCTCCTCCTCTCTTTCCTTTCTAGTTACTCCCTTTCTCATGAGGCCACTGTTTCTCGGTCCGCTTGCCCTTCCCTGCCCACTGAAAACTGCCTTTTTCATAATTTCTTCTCGTTTACATTATTTTCTCACAGCTTGCCTTGGATAGTTATATTTACCCATAGCTTCAACCAAGACCTAAAACTAGAAACCTAAAACATGCATTTTCTACAATTGTCATATTAAAAGGTGCTTATTTGATCCTTTATTTCCTTTTGCAGTACCGGAGATGAACTCTGGGTTTTGCATATTCTACACAACATGTTAAAATTTAAATCTATTGATAAAACAGGTTGAGTGGTCTCTGGACTCAGAACTCCAGGAATATCCTAGAACCTTTTTGCCTCTTTCTACACTGGTTTCTCTTGCCCCCTGGTCCTGAAGCCCAGAGGGTCACAGTGGATGCCATGAGCATTTACTTCCTTTATACTGAGAACTGTCCTTAGATCTTAGTACTTCCCACATCTGTGACAGCGACATTCTTCCATCTGTCTGTCTAATCACTCTTGTAGGGACCAAACTTTCCCCAAGTCCTTCTAGAAAAGAAAGAGGAAGCCTCTCATGTCAGCAGTGGGATTCCCGCCCAATCACATTAGGGAGTCTACTCCACCTAGACGGATCACATGAGGAGTCCCTGTGAGCACTCCCTCTGCATGTGTCCTTCTCTGAGCCCTCCCAGAGCCCAGGGTGTCCTGGAAGCCTGGAAGCAAACATGACACACACACGAAGGTGCCTTCTGTCTTTTTTATCTGCTAACACAGCTGGCAAACCCTTGGCAGCAAACATCAATTCATCCCCTGCCTACAACCTGATATGAAGTCAGTTTGTTCTGGACTGCTTAAAAAAAAAATCAAAATAAAATGTAATTTAGAATAAGAACAGTATGTTTTATTTAGTCAAGAGACCCAGCAAGCAACCCGGATATCTCAGATACTGTGAAGGTACTGCCCCTCACCCAACACTTTGCTTTTCAGGGAGAGGGGCTGTGATAAAGGAGTGATCAAATAACCTAAAGTTATAGTTTCCTTTTTTTTTTTTAAAAAAAAAAAAAAAGGGATACTAGCAGGAGGGACACAGGGGATCAAGAGCGGGAAGAAAGAGGAAGAAAACACAGACACTCAGAGCGGGGCCTGTTGAGAAGGCCATGTCCTAGGAGATGAGACTAGGGTGTCCACTGAGCTAGCCAAGGGAGAAGGAGCACACTGGAGCACCATCCTGCAGAGGCAGAAGAAGGCTGGACATATGGGTCAGGCTTCCTAAACAGCAAAGGGACCATTGTGGGAAGTGGCTCCATGTGTGGCCCACCAATCTAGATGCAAGTCAGCACATCTCTGACACAGAATCTACTGGTCAATTATTTGAGAAGGCTCTACAGCCTAGAAGAAAAATCATCATAGCAACAATAATACATCCAGTAAATGAGGAGCAAGGGAAAGTTAATTCACAGCCATCCAAGACTCACAAATTAGAAGGAGGAATTGTTTTTGCATGGGAAATAGACAAGTTAAAATTTACATAATACTCACTGTTGGCAAACTATTTAAAGAAGTGAATTATGGCATATCTGTAAGATTAAATCCCCACGAGCAATTACAAATCACATAGTAAAGGAAAAATTAATGTGGTAAAGTGCTCACTATATAATGTGGAGATGGAGGAAGATGGCTCAGTAATATATACTGGGTCTTTCAGTTGTTCAGATATGCACTGTAGGATGTGGCAAACAAAGCTTATTGCAGTAGGAAAGAAAAGACCATTGTTCTTGTATTAGGGGTTGTTCTTTTTTCCATTTGTGGTTTTACCAGGCAGACTGCTATAGTTTTGATAACCAAACTGAGAGCAATGTTATTTCAGAGGAAGAAACAGTAAACTGGGAAGCTAAACCCAACATTCACATTTTTAAGATCAAGAGAGGTCTCACCTGTCACTAGGAAAGGAAAACTTTAATAGTTCTGTTGGTCAATTTGGAGTTACTTGAGGCAACAAACAAATACAAGAATAACAAAAACAAACAAATAAAAAAACACAGAGACTTCCCTCTGGTTGAAAACCTACTCCAGTTATGTTAGATACCACAAACAAGAGAGAAAACCGTGAATATCTGTAGGAGGGGGTGTCCGGCTCAGTGGGAGAGCATGTGGTTGTCATGTGTTCAAATCTCCAGTTTCTAAAAACAAACAAACAAACAAAAAAAGCAAAATACAAAATAACCCTCATTGTCTTCTTACTGGTAGAGGCTGAATGAACACATGGCTGTAAAGATTCTTCTTTCTACATAGTGGGAAACTAAAACCCAAAACCAAAAACCAACTCTCCAAGCCCACAGACACTAAACTGATGAAGGTAACATGTGGGTAGAAAAGGGGTAGGGTGGGGGTTTATGGACGGGGTGGTAGGGGAAGAGAGAGGGAGGTGGGGTGGGTGAAGGTAGGCAACAAAGCCACAAATAAAATACCTGCATAGGGTGACATCAAAGAGATGTCCATTGAAGTATCCATAGAAGTCACCTGCACTTTAGGACCTTGCAGGTCTCACAACGAGTATAGGAAAGTAAGATGTTGTGTGTAATGTCTACAACAGCTGAGCCTTTGTGTAAGCATCGGAATAGACCCTTCCCTGATCGCCATTTCTTGATCATCCTCATTACATCCCAGCTGAGCCTTGGTGTAAGCATCTGAATAGACCCTTCCCTGATCACCATTTCTTGATCACCCTCCTTACATCCCCATCAGTTCAGTAGCTCCCCTTAGACCAGGACACAGGTTTATTTTATTATGTGAAAGAAGTAAAACAAGAGGCTAAAAGGAGGGTGTTTTTTTTTTAACTATGACACTGAAGGCAGTTCCCATGATAGTCAACTGCTTAGCCACTGGAATGGACAATGCAGATACATGCACAAAGCAGGAGACTAGAGGATCCTTCTCTGTTGGAACTGTCTGGTCCTAGCTTCATCCAAGTGCATTCAGGGTCCTGAGATGAAAGACTGACAGTGTCTTAGGTGAACCAACCTACAACAGTACCAAGGAGCTAGCCATGTTTTCTGAAGTCTCAGTTAGCCTGATAACTCATTACCAGAAGATATGTTAGGACTTTCTCAGTATATAAAACCAACTTCTAACACAAAGGGAGAGTTCAGTGGAAACAAATTGAACTTGCTCCTTATGGAGTAAGTAGACATGACACAACATGGAGAATGAAAACATAAATTCCAGCGCTTAGAGTGAGAAAAGATGCCACGTGTAAAAGAACACTGAGGACAGAGACAAGAAGACTAGGGAGAGACTGAATTAGTAAAAATCAAACTAAGTGTGTTCTCCAGATCTGTCTGCTGATTGGCAAAGCATAAGAGAATTTATTAAACTCTCTCAGAGACGGACATGAAAATATTCAGGTCCATATGAGAGAAGAGAACTTGAAGAACAAAGGTCTTTATGCTACATAGTAACAAAGGGCCTGCCTTTAAATTTGGAAGGGACACTACTTCTATGTAGGATTCTGTACTGAGACAAGTTGTCAAATGATTGTGTAAACAGAATAAAAGAACTTTTAAAACAATTCAAGGATTCCAAAAGATTGACCATCATGTCTTTTTGCCATAAAGAGACAAAAGTAGCACATACCTTTAATCCAGCCCTCTATAGGCAGAGACAGGCAGTTCCCTATGAGATTGAAGTCAGTCTGGTCTACATAGGAGAGTCAGGCCAGCTAAGCCTGCATAGTGAAACACTACCTCAAAAACCAACCAACCAAAAGAACAATAGGGAATGTGTAGCAAAGAAAAATGAGAATTAGTTAAGAAAAAAATGTAGGAGACAATGACCCTAGCACAGAAAAAAAATGTAAAGGCTAGGTTTCTACATGATAGTTATGTGACGATCAAATCATTAAAAACAAAAACAAACAAAAAGCAAAACATGTTCTATACAGGCTGAGGACAGGAAAGGGGGCAACTGTTTCTATATCATTTGGTAAAGTGATGACAAGGACAGCATAGTAGATGGACAGCTGGGAGGATGACCAATGAAATTCCCAGGATTGATGTAGGACAGTTCTGGTGAAAGTGGGAAGCAGAGTGTTTATACAACTATGAGTCAAGTTGCATCCTCTCAAAGGACATGTCAAGGCCTTAGCCCTGGCAGCATGGCTGAAGGAGATATATTACTGGACTATTCAGAGGAGACATGGACAAACACTGGCTCATCTAAAGGGAACTAAGAACAAGAGAACAATTCAAGTCTAGCTTAAAGAATCTATAGTATCCTGGGATTGCTTTCAGGACCATAGGTAGGGCACCACTCACAAGCACAGATGAGTCAAAAGTAGCTACATCACAGGAAGCCCATCCCAGCATGGGAGCACTCAGGAAAGTTGTTTTGGAGCTCCAGGACTTGCTGGCTACTCAGCCAGGTGGAGTTTCCTTCCTCAGAAACTGTGTTTATACAACTCAGGGAGGATCTTCCTGAATCTTTTATCTTATGACTTCCTGAGCTTCCTGAGTTTTACTTACTTCCTGGGTCCTTGTGAATTTCCTTCCAGGAGGTAACTCTAATTAGAGAATGCAGCTACACCTTAAGGGCCTGTCATGTTAAGAGGAGCTCATAATCCAGTATAAATCACATCCTCACAGAGCCTCTAGAGGTATCAAGGGGGCAGAGGAGAAGTCTTCCACAGGTGTCAGAGGGAGCAAAGCCCTGCTGTGACCTTAATCTTGGACATCTAACCTGCAAGTTTAAACTTTGTGTCTACTAGGCTCACAGTTATCCGTTGAACTGAGTACAGGGTCCCCAATGAAGGAGTTAGAGAAAGGACCAATGGAGTTGAAGGGTTTGTAGCCCCTTAGGACGAACAACAATATGAACTAACTAGTACCCTCAGAGCTCCCAGGGACTCAACCACTAACCAAGGACTATACATGGTGGGACTGATTATTCTGGCAGCATGTGTGTAGTAGAGGATTGCAAAGTCAATCATCAATGGGAGGAGAGGCCCTTGGCCCTGTGAAGGTTCTGTGCCCCAGTGTAGGGGAATGACAGGGCCAATAAGTGGGAAAGGGTGGGGTGGCAGGCATGGGGAGGGGGGAAGGCAACAGGGGTTTGTTCTTGTTGGTTTTGTTTGTTTATTTGTTTATTTTTTGGAGATGAAACTGGGAAAGGAGATCATATGACATGTAAATAAAGAAAATATCTAATAATAAAAAAAAACTTTGTGTCTACTGATAGTGTCATCACACAATTTGTGGCACATTCTTTCTATAGAATGTGTTCATACAGATCAATCAGTACTTATTAATCGAAGTAGTCTTTGTTATAACCTTGTTAACAGAAGCATATAGAACTAGGGGCATGAGACTGTTTCCTCCTTATCAATACAATGAACATATAAAGACTTAATTTATCAAGAAATATATGTGCTACTAGTGTATCTGGTATGTAAAATGCTTTATATCACATAGAAAAAAATGTCAGAATAACAATAGTTACTTTCATAGCTAGTATGTAACTGGTTATATACTCAGCAATATCAGAAATGTTTTATGTGTCAAACTATTTGTTGATTAACTCAGTGAAGGTTTTTATTTTATTTTATTTTATTTTGAGATAGGATTCTAAATTGTTCAGGCTAGCCTTACTGTATAGCCCAGACTAACCCTACATTTGCAAACCTCTTGCCTCAGCCTCCTATAAACTGGGATTAGAGGTATATTCCACTACATCAGAATTATATGAGGTTGCTTCTGCTATTATTTATATTTTTCATATAAAAAACCCTAGGCAATTGCTTTTTAAAAACTAAGTAAATGACTACATATGGACAAAACCCAGGATGCATTATAACTAGAGTTTATTCTGGTAACTAGTCCAGCAGATTGATTCAAGACAATAAGAGCAGTAAAAAGGAATACATTACCTCCAAGAATTTGTATAAATGATTCCTGTACTTTCTATAAATGGATCTTAAGCTACAAATGAAAATAGAGGTATTAGCAAACCTTCCTCTAAAGTGGAATTTATGTTGTATAGAAATTAAATTAAATTAAATTAAACACAAAACCCCTGGGAGTCAGTAACATGGCTAATGCTAGAGTGTCCCCCAAAACAGGGATAAAGAAATCCAAGGATCTTGGGGCAGTGGGTGTGTAAAACCTCTCCAGGCTTTTGTGAGTATAGTATGAGATATGAGGTTTGCACTCCTAGTCAGATCCAAGCAGCCTGCAGAGCTCACGGAAGCCCTGTCTCCTCCCTGAAGCCCACATGCCCTACACTGTGGGGATGACCATCTCTCTTGAAGAAAATGCTTTCTCTTTGTGGCCATCCCCAAGCCATAACTGAGGGATGAAGCTGACTAACAATTTAAGAGTAACTATTGAAGGGTCTGAAGACTCTAGAGAAATAACATTTTGGGAGGTGGTGATGATGCCGCCTCTTTCAAACACTGAGGAGTATAGACAGGTATTAACTTATGATACTGTACCTCACAAATCAGTGCACACATCTAATAGCAAGTAAAAAATTAAATTAAAAAAGTATCATTGAAAGTAACACACCCCATTCTTTAATTATCAACCACTTTGTGACCCAAATTCTTATTTATTTGACTTAATTTCCCTTTTTAAAAAAATGCTAATAAACTCTGTGCTGTTTACCAGCAAAATTAGCTGTTAGTCTTCAGAAGGCAAAACCTTTTCTGCTCCTGTGAGTGTACACTTCTTTCTCCCCCAAATTAGATTAATAGTAGCAATTTTTCCTATGTGATACTTTTCATGGATAGCACACCCTGAAAGCAGAGTTATGAGCACACATTCGTTATACTTTGACAACATTTAACAAATACCCCTCTTACAGTATCCAATGAATTTTAACCAGGTGAATTTCTCCCCAATTACTCCTCCTGGAACGGAACTTGTAAGCTTCTCCCTCCGCTCCTTCCCCAGGTCTCCCTCAAAGATGCTACTGTCCCCAGTGCCCGGCACAGCTTCACAAGGAGAAACCACTGCTCCGTGGGGTTCTTTCTCAATGTTTCCCATCTTCTTCATTTCTGATTCTTGTTGTGCACATGATTTTCTTTCTCTGACTGCTCACTCTGGGAATCAGGGACTCTCTCCTCATACTCTATGCTTGTCTGTATCCCTGACTCGTCCTTCATGTGACATGGTTGGGGGACACACCCACATGGATGATTTCTAAGCAGGATGAGCCCTGATTGCTTATTTTGTTTTGGTTTGTTGTTGTTCAGCTGTTTCTCAGTGTGTTTTTTGTTTTTCTGATTTGGTTGTTTTGTTTTTTTTTTAAAGAAATGGAGTGAGTTGTAGGAAAGGAAAGATCCAGAAACCAAGAGAAGGCAAGTGACACTTACCTACAATTGTGCTCCATCATCAAGGGTCACTTTGTCTGCTAGGATCCTTGGTCACGTTGCTGCTTAATGGCAGTGCAGGATAGGCGACAGCTACTGGCATCTAGCAGGTGGAGGCTATGGATGATGGTGACCAGCCCACAATGATGAAGCGGCCACGGGCAACTTGAAGTCATGCATAGTCAGCAGGAGAGGTCCTAACCTTGGGCCAGCATGTCTGGGAAAGAAAAGTGAAAGAGTTGTCCACTTTGAGGAGGAGTCCAGGAGCTGCATAGGTCTGTGGCAGCTTAAGTCCCTGAAAGGGTCTGGGAAGATCTAAACATCTCACCTGTCAATGTTGCTTTCCCTGACAACCCTGTAGGGAAATCAGGCTGCTCTTCAAGTTCCCCTGAAGTTGGAGGCAGCTTTCTTTGGGTTGTATTGAGACAGATATTAGGGAAGATCCAGATTATTTGTGGGGGTAGTCATACCACCCCTATTTCTGGCTTCCCTGTGTAAGTTTCTCCTATTTGTGAATAGTGAATGGAGAACAGGGCTAGTCTCACTGAGTCTCCATGATGTGACCAGTACTCCTGGAGTACATGAAGCCACTGAAGAACATTACCTGTCATGCATTTTTTTAATTTATTTATTATTGTACATAAGTACACTGTAGCTGACTTTAGAAGAGGGACACTCTAGAAGAGGGAGTCAGATCTCATTACGAGTGGTTGCGAGCCACCATGTGGTTTCTAGGATTTGAACTCATGACCTTTGGAAATTTTTAATGCATGACAGCATTTTTAAAATGACAGCATTTTTAAAAAAATGATAACAGTACCCTGATCATACTCCCCAAGGTAACTCAATTCTGGGAGCTTATGTCATGTGCAGCTGAACTGCACCACTTTGTGACACTATTGATGTTGATCCTAGATGGTGTGCCTAAGATGAGCCTGTTTGCTATGGCACATGCTTTTATTATCCTTAAGGCTTATCTTTGTTTCTGAGGGTTAAGAAAATTCTAATCTAAACTTCCAGATAGCAAGGAAATGCATTCAAAGTACTATATTAGTATTTATTTGCAGAGGACACATGATCTTTATGGTATGGCACTGTATACTCTTAAGAGGAGGGCTACAGTACTTATGCTCACTCTCCACCCAGCTTCATGTCTCCATTTCCTGGCTGTAATGTCTCCAGTGTTGTTAGCTGCATATCTGTCTCCTTAATGTAAACCACTTCTGATGTCCACAGCCCTTTTGCCTGTAGTGGAGCATCTAGTATGATCTTGACCTATCAGAACTGAGATGTGGAAAGACATCTCTGAAGAAGACTCAGTCTCTTTTAGCCAAAAGATCCTGGGATCGTGGGCTCTTACTCTTCCGAAGAGCTCCAGGCTGTCTACTTGGAGTGTCTTTAATGACGGCTTTCTGTAGCCATGGAGACTGGTAAACCACATTGTTACTTCACAGACTAAGGAAATGCCGGTAGAACCTTGGAAGTCTGGATTCCACAGAATATGTTGGGTACACTGGAGGACCCAGGCTGAAGCAGGCATCATCCTGCTGAAATTCTGACCTGTGAAGACGGCATTGTAGTTGCTTTGAATTGTAGTTTCTGCTTGCCTGTTTTCTCCAAACAAGTAAAGGAAAAAACTATATTCATAGAAGGAGTCCCATGTTACTTTCCAAAAGAAATGCCATTTTGCCACTGTACATCAGTAAGTCAGAAAGAGTAAGCCATTCTTCACTGTTCTGGTAGAAGCATTCACTTTGGTTCCACATGACTGTCTGGGAGGAGGTTGACTCACTTGCTTACTTGATTCTTTTTCCATTTCAAAGGCATCCTGGTCAGGTTCAGTGTTCAGATTATAAGTATCAACATCCCTCGGTACCCATGTTACTCTCCTTGGCTTGTACTCGTAGACCCTGTATGGACTTGCAAAGCTAACCTGGTGTCTAAACATCACTATGGTTTTTAATAAATGGTTAAGGACACAACTGTATATTTTAATTTGCATACAAACATGACCCTTAGTGTACTGGCAAAAAAAAAAAATCAAAAACTTTGATGAGTCATTAAATTTAATGCTTTCACTGAAAGTTTAATGTGATTTCCATCATTATTGGCATTTCATATTTATGTAATATTTGGACATGATAAACTAATTTTTGCATGCATTTTAACAAATGACATTAACAAATACCCAACACTGTTCCAGACATCAAGGGAAGTGGAAAGTACAAAACTAGAGTAACTAACTAAAATACAGCCAAAGAAAAGTTATAATGAAAAGTTTTATGTAAAGGCAGATGGCAGCAGCTTTGAGCCATATCCCAGGGACTGGTGAAATGCTAGCCTAACACTAGCAACAGAAAATTAAAACCTGACAGCCATTTCCAACACACTTTCTTCATCCCCTTAGTGAGTCATAATGACATTTTGAAATTATACATTTTTAAGGTGTAGAGTTTTTGCTTCCTGCTTACTTTGTGAGATGATTGCCTTTGGGCAGCAAAGAAGGATGCTTGATTAATATTTTTGGTATAGTGAGGCTTTAAATAACTTGACACAATTTTTTGAGATTAACTCTGTTGAGTGAATGTCCTTTCTGAGAAAGTCATGGGCTCTCGTGAGGTCATGGTCACAGTTAATAAACTTGGTCTTACTCAGAATTTGTGGTTTTGTAGCCACATATGTCAGCTGCACTCATACTTGACTGGACTTCTGTATTACTCTCATCTGCTTTCTAGCTATGTGAGCTCAGAAAATGACCTGGGTGTCTAGTGCTCTACCTTCTGGTGCTGGTTGGTTTATGCCAACTGACACTAGCAAAAGTCATGTGGAAACCTCAATTGAGAAGATGCCCCTGCGGGATTGGCCTATAGGAAAGCCTGGGAGATTTTTTTTTTTTTTGAGGTGGGAGGCCCTAGCCCATTGCGGGTGGGACCAGCCCTGGGCTTGTGGCCCTCGATGTTATAAGAAAACAGTGAGCTCAGGGGAGCAATCCATAAGCAGCACCCTTCCATGGTTTCTGTTTAAGTTCCTGCCTCCAGGTTCCTGCCCTTTTTAAAGTTCCTGCCACAACTATCTATAATGATGAACTTTGATATTGGAGAGTATTAAAAATAAAAACTCTTTCCTCTCCAAGTTGCTTATGGTCATGGTGTACTATCACAGTGATAGAAACATCAATTAAGATTTCATTTAACCCCTCCTGGATTAAATAGAAACAAGTTTCATCTCTACAAATTAATAAGATTAGGGACAAGAGACATGAATATCAAAATAGATGGGAACACTGACAAACTCTACCTGACATGAAGACCTCAAAACTATGAGCAGAAGGGAAGTTGGTCACCTACCAAAGGGTATCTATAAATAACTCAACAGGAACATACATTGAATTTAACTCAAGTGCTATATATTCTGTGTTTTAGTGAACAAAGGTATACCTGCTATTTGATGAGAGGTTTATAGCTTTAGATCCAATCATGAAGTCTATTCTTGACAGTTCTACTTACTATCTCACTGGAGGTTTGACCAGGACAATTATGTAGACCAGAAATAAGAAACATCCAATTTAGAAAGAAAGAAATAGAACTACCTCTCATTGTAGATATAATCTGGTCTGAATGAGTCCAAGGCAACAGTCAACTACTGTCAACAACACCAGCATCCAACTCATTGCCACTGAAATATCTAAATATTGAGTTAAGCAAGCAAGCTGTCTTAAAATAGCACTGAAAATATAATAATTATAAATAAAACAAAAACTTATATTCTTAAAACTATAAAAAATGTTGAAAAGAATCAAGCATCTCAGTAAATTAATGGTATTGTTTAATTAGGGATCATATAATGCATTACCAGGGTGACACCATCTCCTACCTTGCCCTGTGGATTCATACAGGACCTGTCAGAATACCAGTTACCATTTCTGCCCAGTTAACCACTTCTTATGGTATATGTCTTAGTTAGGGTTTCTATTATTGTGATGAAACACCATGACCCAAAAGAACTCACATGAAATCCAAATGGACCAAAACAACGTTTAAAAGGTACAGACTTGTAGGACTCACACCTGTCAATTGCAAACAAACTATGGAGCTACAATCATCAAGACAGTGAATGCTGGCATTCAGCCCTGGCCTAAGGACAGACACCCAGATCAATGGATACAGCCAAGGGCCCAGAAATAAATCCACACGTTTATTGTCGATTGATTTTCAGACCTAGCATAAGAACAATTAAGTGGGGAAGAAATAGTCTTCTCAATGAGCTGTCCTGGGATAATTGGATATTCACCTCAAATCATATATAAAAATTAAGTAAAAATAGGCCAAAGACCTTATTAAAAGAGTTAAAGCTATAAAACTCTTTTCAGAACGTGGATATATATCATTTTTACTTTAAAGCAGGCAATAGTTTGTTCAATGTGACATCAAAAATACAAACTACAATATAAAAATTAATAATAAAGTGGACTTTCATTAATGTTAAAACCCTTTGTGATTTAACAGATTGAATTTTAAAAATGAAAGATGACCAATGTTCTGAATGTAAATATTAGCAAATGTAGTTTATGAGGAACACAGTAATAAAGACAACTCTGCTGAAGTTGGCATAGCATCTCAATGGATATATTTTCAGAGCAGAAGTGCAAATGGTCAAAAAGTACAAGACAAATGCACCATGGATCACTTACTGAAGAAATGTAAAAGTCCGAGTAAGGTGAAACTGTCACCTCCACCAAGATGGCTGTAAATGAGAGGTGGTGAAGTACCAAGATGTGAATTCTCATACATTCTGATGCAGTTCAGTCATCCTGTCTCCCGAATACTGAAAACGGAGCAGCCAAGGGACACCTCCAAAGCACCCTCAGCTTCTCCTGCCTCAAAGAACTGTAAACAGCTTCACACAGAAGCCTGTTAATGGGTGTCCATCATAGTATTAGCCATAAGAAGAAATAAAGCAACCTAAATGTGGGACCATGAAAAGCAGTCTGTGTTTTGGTTGAGCAAGTCTTAACTTCCGGAGACCCAGTGAAAGATTCCATAAGGGACAGAACAGTGGAGACATGTTCCCAGACACAGATGGCTGACTCCATGAGTCCTCCAACTCCATTAGCCTGTGCAATCTATCATGTAGACAATGCCCCAAGCTCCCAGCATTCTGTCTGGACTCCACCCCCAGTCAACTGACCAAAGCCAGGAATGCCCCAACCCACAGACAGGTAGCCCAGCCCACCATATAAGGAGCAGTTTGTCCTCTCTCTCCCTTAGGCCCCAGAGTGGACTGAGCTGCTCTGGGGCCCCCACTTCATTCTCAGCTCCTCCTCAGTGTGCAGCATCACCCATGTCCACAGCCCAGAGTACTGGACCTCTGGCAGGACTTGGGTCATTCTCTCCCATTCTCTGTTCCCCTACTGCCCAGCGCCTGGTGCCAGCTCGGCTATGTTGGTGAGCGAGCGGCCCAACACCTAAAGGTTCAGACACAGTTTAATGAATGGAGGAACTATACTCAGATCCATTCCATTTCAAATGGAATATAATTTGGTAATAAAGGGAAATTGAAATACTGATAGAACCTAGAGTGTAGATCTACCTTAAAAATGCTAGGCAAAATGAAAGGAGCCAATCACAAAAGACTGTAAACCAGTGGCTGATTAGGGCTGTGGGACTGAAGGGAAAGGCACAGTGCCTGCCAAATGCTAAGATTCAGAGACAGCAATGGACAGGTCATGCATTACAAAACCCTACACAGACTCTTAGATGGCATGTTTTAAATAAGAGGATTACATGGCATGTGAACTATATCTGCCAAGGGCTGAGTGTCAGTGTCTCTGTAAAGCTCATGGCTCAAAATATTAGTCCTGGATGTTATGCTCTTAGAGGTGGGGACATCTGGTTGGTGATTGGGTCAAAAGGATAGGAATCTTGGAAGGGGATTAATATCCTTTTTGCAAAGCCCCAGAGAAATCCTCCCTGCATGTCACTGGGTGAAAAGTCCAGACAACCCTGATGGCCTATAAACCTTCAGTGAACATGGAGACCAACACCTGAGTCTTTCACAAAGCAAGTGAGATGTTTGTGAAACTTTTCATGATATGTATCTTAGAGTTTCTATTACTGTTATGAAACACCACAACCAAACAGCAAGTTGGGGAGGGAAGGGTTTGTCTTACACGTTCACACCTTAGTCCACCATTGAACGAAGTCAGGACAGGAACTAAAACAAGGCAGGAACTTGGAGACAGGAGCTGATGCAGAGGCCGTGGAGGAGTGCTTCTTACTGGTTTACTCCTCCTGGCTTGCTCAGACTAATTTCTTATAGATCCCAGGACTTTTAGACCAAGGATAGCCTCACTCATAGTGGGATAGGGGCTCTCACATCAATCATTAAGAAAATGCTGTACAGGGTTGCTTATAGTCCAATACTATGGAGACATTTTCTCAATTGGGGCTATAATTAGGCAGCACAGTATGTCAGAGCAGTCTAAACTGGCTGAGACTATATCTGGATGAGCTTCAAAATAGTGAAACCAGTACAAGAAGAAGTAAAATATGTAAAGAAAAAAACAGACAAATTCACAAGTAATTATCATAATAGAAAAAGGATCTACTCTTACACTATAAAACTTCTGACCATCAAATCACATAATGTATGCATCCAGATACACGTGCACATGTATATGTATGTCTACATTCAATTTTGTCTTTAAAGAAATATAGTATTCAGAATATGTAAATAATTTTAAAACAATGAAATAATAATAATAAATAGTTCCATTGAAAAATTGAAAAAACAAATGCTAACTTATGTGCTTTGGGGAAATAGCCAACTAAGAATTTTTAATAGTTTTCTATATAATTTTATCAAAAATGCAAATTATATTTAAATTCTATCACAACCTATACCATTTACATTCTTCCCCAAAATGGGCTCAAACAAGAGATATAGAGAGATGGAGGGAGGTACTCCAAGAAAGGACAATGAGAAGGGGGGATGGGTATCATAGCACTCACTCAGCTCAAGAGGCTGGATGGAGTGGCTGCATATCAGTGGTGTTCACTTCAGATAATCATTCATTTCCCGGGGATTCCCATTCCAGAATTCTTTGCCTTTGTTACACCCAAGAGTGATGTACATGTGTGCTCCCAAATGGCAGGAACCAAATGTATTCAGAGAGTGACTGTCCTTAACAGTTTTTGGAGTCTCTAGTCAACTACAATGAACAACGGAATGAATGGTTAATCCAAGAGTGGCACATGCCCACAGTGCAATGCCACACAGCAACAAGGTACACAAGCTTTAACTGCATAGAATAACATGGATAAATATACAACATGCAGTGACAGGACCAGGGCACAGGGAACATATTCAGCATTGGAAGCTAATCTAAGGGCTAAGCGGTCCAGGCGTTGGTTACTTTAGAGAAGATTGGCAGGACCTTGGCAGCTGACCTCATTGTGGTCTTAGCTAAACACACACTTGTCAGCTGTGCTGAGCGCTACATTTACATCCATGATGTTTACTTAGGATTTAAAACTCCCTTCTCACAGATTGTTACAGTTTAATAAACCATCTACAAAATACATTAATGGTAAACAATATACAGATGTAATTTAGGGTGTTTTCTATGTTGCTAAAACTATGCCTTAACAAAGTGTAGGGGTCTGAAGCTACAGCTTAGCAGGTAGGAGCATGTGTTGTTCTTGCAATGGACCCAGTAAGAGTTCCCAACACCCACTTGGCAGCTCACAACTGTCTGTACCTCCATTTTCTGGGGAACCAAGCTATATTTCTGGTCTCTACAGGAAGCAGGCACACCCATGATCCACATATATACATAGAGGGGGTGGGAATTTCATTCACATAAAAGAAACATACTTCTTAAAATATTTCTTTAAAAACTTCAGATAGATGATTTGAGATAATATTTGCCCTGTGGACCTGGGACAGGTATAAAGGTGGGGGAGAGATACTTGGGCACATGCTCCAGAACTGGAAGCAGAAGGCTTTGCCTTACGGTTAGGGTATCAAGGCTGTTGATGTGCCACACAGTTTTTGTATGCTTTTCACTGATGAAAAGCCTGCTGCAGTCAGCTGGGCAAGAGATGAAGGCAAGTTGACGTGTAAAGAGACTGAAGATTGTAAGATCTGCGACTCTCGGAAACACTACAAACCCTGCTAACCAATGGCATTTGCAGGTAAAGTACAGCCATCTGCCCT
>JADRCC010578260.1:0-21600 GCA_019843855.1 Hylomyscus alleni
TACTGTAAGAGGGCTGAGGTGGGAAGAGAGTTAGGGTCCATGCTGGCTGTAGGTAGGCAGGCAGATATTCAGAAGACCCAACAGGTACTGTGCCATTCACCCCCATTGCTGGCTTCTGCTAGCACTTGAGGAGACAGAGTCCTATATCCCGCATCTGTGGAACCGAGTTGTCTCAGAGCTGCTCTTTAGGTCTATGTCTCTCTAGAAGAACAGACACTACAAAGTGAGGAGGGGTGGGGAGTGGATGTAGCCATGCAAGCTTGAGGAGGAGTTAAAGCAAGATCAGCTCATTCCAAACTGCTAGAGATAAACAATAGCTGCCATATTATACAGTTTTAGCCACTTTCTATTGTAGGATTGGAAGGTTCTGGAAGCCAGACCTCCACAGTAGAAAGGGCACATCTGGGAGACCTTTGGGTCTCATGGTCCTGAGCTGCTCTGTGACATTTACCCCTTGATCATGACACTAAGCCACCCAGGAGGTGGGGCTCCGACCCTAATCATTTCTTAAAGGCCTATCTTGGTACTATCATAACCACAGTTAAACTCTCCCCTTCCCCTCACACTGGTAGCTCACACTGCCAGGACTCACAATCCTCCTGCCTCAGCCTCCTAAATGCTATGGTTGCAGGTATCCAACACTCACAGTTGGCTTCTGAACCATACATTTCAAAGTGAGTTTCAGAGGTGATATTCAGTCTACAACACCTCAAGATTGCTCCCTGTCACTCTCTACGCATTTTCTTTTCTGTAAG
The DNA here is from genome assembly GCA_019843855.1 of Hylomyscus alleni. NCBI lineage: Eukaryota > Metazoa > Chordata > Mammalia > Rodentia > Muridae > Hylomyscus > Hylomyscus alleni. The sequence goes on from JADRCC010578260.1 coordinate 756, forward strand.
GCAGGATCTGCATTAGGCACTAAGGTCCCAGGGAAGAGTCCTGCCAGAGAGGGTGTGGGTGACCCCTGGACGCCAGCAGTCCTAGAATCCTCATGCACAGACTCAGGCTTGTATGGAAAAGGTCTATGGGGGCTTATGGGACAAGACTTGCAGCTCCAGCAGGAGACTCAGTGTGCCAGCTTGGGCTGTCTAGGCTATCCTGTTCCATCCTGTTCTATGGCTTCAAGGGCTGTCTGGGCTATCCTGTTCTACTGGCTTCAATCCAGGTCGAGTGTCCAGAAAAAGTCATTGACCCTTTCCTTAGTGACCCCATAGGGAGTGAGCTCTGAATCTCAGGACCAGGAAAGGGTCAGGTTGGCTCAGATTGGGTCCTGAACCCTTTGCCTGCCCTATCACAGAGCCAGAATTCTCTGATGGTCAAGGGCTGGAGTAAGCTACCCCCAAAGCCAGTGCATGGGGGTACCTTAACTCCAAGAAGAGGGAGGCATATTCCCAAAGGGGATCACACTCACAGAGAGAGGGGTAGTGGAGGAGACCACGCTCAGCAAAGCCTTGAGTAGGGCTTGTACTCTGAGCATCTCACGGATCGCAGAAGCAGGCAAGCCACTATCACTGTTTTATAGCTAAGGAAACTGGGTCAGAGATTTAAAAGTGGCACTAAATTACCCAGAGAATAAGTGGCAAAGCTAAATCTCAAATCAGCCACCCTTCCCTAGATGGAATCACTCTTACTAGACTTCTTTAATTATGCCTGCCTGAAATGGAACTTGCGGAAACCAGACACCGAAGCAGCTGTCTGCTGGGACCTGGAGATAGTGTTGTACCACAAATCCTTGCTGAGCTGTAGCTGTTGCTGCTGCTGCTGCTGCTGCTGCTGTGTGCTCTGACTCTGTAGCTACTGTACCCATGTGAGTCCATTCACTGGGAGGGACAGGCCCTGAGGCAGAGCCAGCTGCCAAGCACTGAAGGGAGCACGTGTACCCCGACCCCAGGAAGAAAGCTCTTTATTTTCATGCTTGTAATAAATACTAGCATATAAATATTTTAAAGTGCAAATGAAAGAAGAAAATAGAATCAGCCTACATTCTCATCACCTAAAGCTACTGACTGTCTTGGTCTCTTCTGACTTTATTTCCCTTATAGGAAATGGATTTTAAAAGGCTTTGGCATTAAACAGAGCTGTGGTACACACACCTCTGGGGGCTGATCATCAGCCCCAGTGTCCTGTGCCAGCAAGTACTTCTGCAATTTTGCAGTGAGGGCTGATGGTGTCCCAGGGTCCAGTGGGGCGCTGGCCACTGCTTCAGCAGCACCCTGTCTTCCACTGTAGGGAGCCGGAGATTGACAGGCCTTATTTTTGAGACAGGGTCTCATCCAGTTTCCCAGGCTGACCTTGAACTCCAGCAATTCTCCTGCCTCAGCTTCCCAAGTGCTCAGTAGAGGCAAGCCGTCACAGCGCTGGGCTCTTCAGCTTCCACGATGTGAACTGAGCTGTGGTGGACCCTGAAAACATAGGTGTGAGCCCCTTGATCGATTCTAGGGGGCTAGAATTCTAGATTTAGAATCTTTAAATTTTTCATATATTTTACTTATTTATTTTGTGTATGTGTATGCGTTTTTGCATGTCAGCACGTATGTGTACATTCATGTGTGCATGGAGGTCAGAAGACAGCTTCCCAGAATCAGTTCTTTTTTTCCACCTTGTGGGTCCTGGAATCAAACTCAGGCTTGGTGGCAGGTGCCTTCGCCCACTGAACCATCTAGCTGGTCTGTAGTTTTTTTTCTTTTTTCTTTTTTCTTTTCTGTGCTGGGAATGGAGCTTTAGAGCTCCTGCATGCTAGGCCAGTGTTCAGCATCGTGTGAAATCCCAGCCTTGCTTCTATCTCTTTGAAGACTGTGGAGCTGATCCTTAGAAGGTAGCTTTAGTTGACTGATGACCTCTCTCCTTTCCTCTGTGTTCTATAGAGATCTCTTTTGGCTTTGGGTATTTCCACACTAACACTCGGTTGAATTGCTGACTGGCCATTGCACTAAGGGGACAATTTTCAGGGATTTGACAATAACCTGAAGGGACATTTAAAGTGATCTTTTAAGGTCTCTGGCCCTGATGCCTGTTTTAATTCCAAGCCTTGAACAGGGAGGTCAGTCCATTAATATTTCAGCTAATGCCAAAAGTCTTCAGTGCTAACACTCTGCCCTGGGGAGAGGGACAGAACAAGGTCCCCCAGCCATAGTTCATTGAGGGAGGGACTTATGCAAAGCCCAGATGAAGCAGAGAGACATACAGCACGATATATTTAGAAAGCAAACACCAGCACCATGGTGAGGTTAAAAGACAGAAATAGAAAGGGGCGGAGGAGCAAGCCATTTGAGGAGAGCAGGGTTCACAGTGTGCTGGCTCCTGTGAGCCAGCAGGATCTCCCAGGAGCAGCCATGTGGAGCCTCCTCTTCTGCTCCAGGGAGCCCCCAGCTGGTACAGCATACACCAAGGCCAGAATTCACTCAGCAGGCGCTGGTGGGTATCTGCTCTTTTAAACTGTGTTGAAGCCGGGTGGTGGAGCGCACACCTTTAATCCCAGCACTCAGGGCAGAGGCAGGCAAGTTTCTGAGTATGAGACCAGCCTGGTCTACAGCCAGAGCTACACAGAAAAATCCCCTCTCAAAAACAAATAACAAAAACAGACAAAACAAAAACAAAAACCTCACAGGGTTTCAAGGACAGGAGTGTCAACAGGGAAGGTAGAGGATGAGGAGTCTAGCTGTGTGGCCCCAGGAGAGATATGGTAAAATTGGAAGCATTCAGAGTGTGCTGAAATTCCCTTTTTTCTCCCTTTGAAGGACCCTTAATAAGTGGCTCTCTCTAGATAAAAAGAATTGGGATAAAAAAGATAGGAAGTAAGAGGGAGAAAGCAGGAGAGGAGAGAAAGGCTTTTTCTTTTTAAAGGAGGCTAGGAACGTTCCAGAAGGTAATTAATTACCTTCTGGAACCTGACAGAGGGTGGGGCTCCCAGCAGTCCTGCTTTAGAGGCCCAGGTGGCTGGGATCTCATCCTTGTGGTGACAGTCACAGCCACTGCTCTTTCTCACAGGATGCACAAGGGGTGCGAAGTATGACCCCGGGAGGTTGCTGGGAAGGCAAAAGCAAGACATTCACCACTTTTCCTGTTGCTATAAGAACATGCCTGACAAGAGGAACTTAAGGAGGGGAGGGTGCAGTCCGTCATGGTGGGGGGAGTCTGGTGGCAGGAAGATGAGGCAGCAGGTCACATTGACCGACAGCCAGGAAGCAGAGAGAGGAATGCTTCAGCTCAGCCGCTCTTTCCTGTTTATTCTGCCCAGGACTCCAGACCCCCTGGGATAGTTGGATCAGATTTAGGCTGGGTCTTCCCACCTCGTTTAACGTAATCTAGAAACCCATCCCAACCCCTACACATGCTCAGAAGTTTATTTCCATGGTGATTTTAAATCCCATCAGGTTGGCATCTAAGATTAACAACCCCAGGCTCCTTCTCATTTCTTATATTATGATGTCATAACAATATCCAGCCGTGGAGGGTGGGTATGGGGTACGCAGACTCCAGGCCATTTCCGAGCTGAAGACTCCCAAAATTATGTTTCCTGCCTGTACGTCTAAAGCAGCCCCTCCTGGGACCCAGGCCCAGCTTGATACTGTAGCTGTGGTCAGAGAAAATAACAGCAGCTCACTCCCCTTCTCATGTGGATCCCAAGCTGAGTCTGGTTGTTGAACGAAGGGACCGTGAAGTGACTTTAACTCCACAGAACCCAGGCCTCCACAGTAATGACATGGCCATGCTTTCCCTCCTGGGCTCCCCATCTATGAAGCAAGTTCCCAGCTGTGGGGTTTAGAGATCAGGTTGGTCTAGGACCTAGCGAAGAGTTAGATTCAAACTTAAACCACAAGGTGGCGCTGTAACTTTACAGCATCTTTCCCCAGCAGTTCCAGAAGAAAGTCAGGGAGCCAGTGTGCCATTAGGGACTGCTCAGGGGAGTGTCTGATCGTTCTGGGCCTGCCCTGTCTTGTGACTTAGCTTGCTCTTGTTGGGGTGGGTCAAGCCTGAGAGACTTCTCTTAGTGGCCCCTACTCTGCGGATGATGTCTTTGGCACAGGCTTCCTGAACACAGCCCCTTGTCTCCTAGGCAGTCCTATTAGTCAGCTGTGGCTGCATCTGGGGTGCCAGTGCTCTGATGTATCGTAACCTCAAAGCAGGCTTTGGGAGTTTGGCTTCAGCCAGAGAGGCAGCAGCAGCGACTGTAGTGACTTGAAGCCACCAAGATAGTCCTAGTCAGCCCGGGGCAGCCGCAGTTCACAGGCACAGTCTTAAGAGGGTGACACGTGCTGTCCACAGCTCTTTCTCTGACTGTCCTTCACAATTATTTATGTTTTTTATTTGGCTAGTTCTTTGCAGTGCTAGTGATAGACAGAGAGCCCTGTGCTCCTGGGCAAGGGTCTACACTGTCTCTTCCTCTCCTTTTCCTGATTCCTTTACACTTTGCCACGGGCACTCCCTCTCCATGGCTTTTAGCACTTTACAAACCCAATTTCCATGCCAGTCTAAATCATTCAGGTCTGCCAGAGCCTCTACTACCCCGTAAAGATCTCGTCCTACCATGGGGTTCTGCAAAGGCACTCGATCCCTGTACCATTCCATCTTGGTCGACTCTCTACTGCAGTGATGAACGTCTTGGCCAAATCAGCCTGGAGAGGAAAGGGTTTATTTGGCCAACGCTTATACATCATAGTCCATCCTTGAGGGAGGTCAGGGTAGGAACCATGGAAGAAGCTGCTCACTGGCTTGCTCGGCCTGCTTTCTTACACAGCCAGGGACCACCAGTCCTAGGGTGGCACTGCTCAGAGTGGGGCTGGGCCTCCCCCCATCAATCACTAGTCAAGGAAATGCTCCACAGACATGCCCACAGGACAGTCTGAGGGGGGCAGTGTCTCAACTGATGTTTCCTCTTCCCACATGACTTAATTTGAGTCAAGTTGACAGAGACCGGCCAGCACCCTGCTGAATCAGCATCTTCACTGCGCTCCTGTGAGCACAGTCCCATTTGGCCCTTGAGTGCCACCAAACATCTCTTAGTGACTGACTCCCTTGGTGAAGTCTGTGCTTCCCTGTTGTCTTCCAGTGCCCAGTGTCCATAGAGACCTCAGCCAGTGATAACCAGGGGACTACCAGCGACTGACTGGTCTCCCTCACGTTGCTTCAAATCATGCAGCGCTTGTCTGGAGGGATGGGTAGTTGTATTGCTCGGTCTCTCTGCTTCCATAGCACTCAGACTGATCCCATGCCCCTTCCCACAATGTACCCTCCTTCCTTCACCTCAGAAGCCGGGCTGTGAGGTGCTCACAGTGTACCCTCCTTCCATCACCTCAGAAGCTGGGCTGTGAGGTGCTCACAGTGTACCCTCCTTCCTTCACCTCAGAAGCTGGGCTGTGAGGTGCTCACAATGTACCCTCCTTCCTTCACCTCAGAAGCTGGGCTGTGAGGTGCTCTTTAACTTCTTAAGAGTCCTTCCTCAATTCAGAGGCAGCATACTCCCTGTACCAGCCATTAGCAAGGCTCTGTCTCCATGTTGACACTTAGATTTTCCTTTCCTCTGTATTAGAGGTTGGACCTGAGGACTGATTCTGTCCACAGGTTAGTCCCTGTTTCTGTTGGTGTCTCTGTCTGTCTCTGTCTCTGTCTCTGTCTCTGTGTCTGTCTGTCTGTCTGTCTGTCTGTCTGTCTGTCTCTCTCTCTCTCTCTCTCTCTCTCTCTCTCTCTCATATGTCTCCCCATGTGTACAGAACAGCAGCCAACACCTCCCCTCCCATGGCAAATCCAAGGATAGTGCAGAGGACAGTCCGTGTGTCCTTCTCCCACTACTTTCTTGCGTTAGACAGGACAGTCATTTCTGGGCAGATGGCTAGTTTCAGTCGTCTGTCTTAACACAGCACAGGCCATTCCATTACCACAGGCTGCCCAAGATTCCATCTCGTTTATGCTTCTGTCAGGGACCACAATATATTCTCTAGTCCATTATGTTTTTGGGGCAGACCTCATTCACCAAAGCTCAATATTACCCCGTGCAACATAGAGGAAGACATTTACCCCAGGATCCCTCGTGGGGACATTCCACCTTCAGGGAACAGCCTCGGTTTCCACATTTCAGCACCCACAGCAGAGAAAATGCCACTCTCCCCCGCCAACTCATCTTTGATTCATTTGTGTCCCCGTTCCCATGTGAGCTGACAGACCAGAGAAATGTATCCACTCAAGTCCAGTTGAGTTTAATCAGGTAACTTACAGGAACATGGGAAAATTAGGGGCGACTACACCATGGAACAAGAGTCTCCCTCCCCCAGCAGTTGAGATATATATATATCTCAATATCAGAGTGGTGAGGGGGCTCAGGTGTCTTATGAGGCCTCCATACCTCCACAAGGGAATGTGAATGGATGGGCCAGGTATTGTGAGGGTCTGTCTCCTGTGGGTAGTCACAGCCATTCTGATTTCAAGACACCAGGCCTCTCCTCTCTACGCTGCTCCACCTACCCCACTTGGGGGGGGGGTGCTACTTACTTCAGTCACCATGCCCTCTTGGGAACTTCTACCTGCTGAAACTCTGCTGATGAGGGCTCCCCGCTGCCCCACACCCAGGTTCTGCCTTGTCCAAGGTCTCATGGTGCCCACTGGCTGTGGCAAGTATTCCCCGAGGGCTCTTTGGAACCTCCCTCTGGACTCTGCAGCTCTGTCCGCGGCCACAGCACTGATATCTGTCATCTGCTCACACTCTGTATCAGGGGCCTGTTCTCTTTTCTTCCCCCCCCCCCCCCTAACTGCTCCTGCGTCTCTGAGCCACTGCAGCGGGTTCCCTGACAGTACTCTTCTGTCAGGTCTGATCACCCCAGGGAGCTCCTGTGACTGCAGGGATTTAATGTTGTGCTTCCTTGGCACTGTTGCTCCCTTATTCTACTCCCCAGGATTGACGTGCTCTCACCCCCAGCCCACTTCAATTATGGTCCATACATTTTAGTTTTCAATAGATCTAGCAATTGTAAGTTCTTGCTTATATTGAACTTTTTTTTTTTAAGACAGGGTCTTGCTATGTAGCTTAGGCTGGCCTCAAGCTAATGGCAATCCTGCCTCAGTAGGCATATGGCACAACATATGGCTTACTGTTTAAAAAAAATCTATTTATATTTGTTTTATTTTCAAGGCCCAGGCTAGCCTTGAACTTGCTATCTAGCTGAGAATAGCCTTGTGCTCTGGATCCTCCGACCTCCAACTCCAGAAAAAGTACTGGTGTTGCAAGTGTGTCCACCAGGCCTGACTGTAGAGTGTTTTATCCTTTCATGTTCATGTTTTTGAGGGATAGCTTCCACTTGGGTGTCGGGAAATCCAGTAGGACCTCCTCGTCTTGTTTAACACTGTCTTCCAGGCAAGCGGCTTGCTTGCTTTCTCATGGCTGTTTCTCGGGCTTGTTTCCCCAAATGTCTTGTGAGTCTTGATGGTTCTTTTGTATTCTGCAAAGGTAACACTAGACTGCCTGGTTTCAGGGGTGCTGTGGGTTTTCTCTGTGGGTATGTGGCCCCTGTTCCCTGGATGCAAGGCATCGATGCTTCCTGTGTGAGGCGCCAGCTACCGTCTCTGCAGGCTATGTGCCATGCAGAGGTGGACGAGGAGGCCCCTTAAAGGACCAAGGATCCACACCTCACAGCACACACAGCAGAAAAGGCCAGCTAGGACGTTCCAGCTGCTCTGTATGGCCCACAGGTTTTCATTGCTGCTGGGATTACTCAGGTTCTAAGTCTTACCTTCTTTTCTGTTTTGCTGAGACAGCCTCTCACTCTGCAGCCTACGCTGAGCTGACTGTGTGGCCCAGGATGGTCTCTAGTTTATGACAGTCCTCCCTGCCTCATGCTAGGACTACAGGAGAGAGACACTATATAAGTCATACTTTTTACTCCAAAGAAACCTTTTTAGTTTAGTTTTCTTTGTTTGTTTGGGGGTTTGTTTGTTTTGGTTTGGTTTTTTTGCAATTATTTTTCTAATATCTCTCTAGTGCCCTGTTTTATTTTTACCGACTGCTTCCTCGACCTGCATTACCACCTCTATTTTGAGGTTTATTGTTATGAAATTTTTCCTGTGTTTCTTGATTTCCAGTGTCTTTTTGTTTTGTTTTGTTTTGTTTTTCTAGAAGACACCTTTAAATAACTCTCTGAGAGGGCAGTGGTGGCACATGCCTTTAATCTCAGCACTTGGGAGGCAGAGGCAGGCAGACTTCTGAGTTCGAGGCCAGCCTGGTCTACAGAGTGAGTTCCAGGACAGCCAGAGAAACCCTGTCTCAAAAAACCAAAAAAAACAAAACAAAACAAAAACAAAACAAAACAAAATAAATAACTCTCTGAAAATTCATGGATACTAAAACTTTTAGGTCCTTGTATGCATAAAATATCTTAAATTTGCAGCTATAATTGAATGATAGTTTAGTTAGGTATAAAGTTCCAACTTCCTGGTCTGAGAATATAATTCAGTGGTAGAGCAGTTGCTTATCATGTGTGAAACCTGGCATTCCTTTCCTCACGCCCAAGAGAGGAGAGAGAGGGAGAGGGAGAGAGAGAGAGAAGATATATGTTTATATGTGAACATGTGGGTTCATATGCATATGTGTGCATGTGAAGGCTAGCTGTTGAAATTGGGTGTCTCCCTGAACCATTCTCATTATTTCCTTTTTATCTTTTGAGGTGGGATCTCTGAATCACTGATATGGCTAGGCCAGATGGCTAGTGATCACCAGGACTCGACCTGTCTCTGCCTGCCCAGTCCTGGGATTACTGATGTAATCAGTAATCAGTTGGGAACTGAACTGCTGTATTCTAGAAGAGCAACCAGGGCTCTTAGTTTTTAAGCCGTTTCTTCAGCCTCACACCTGTCTTTATGTGGGTGCTAGAAACTCAAACACAGGTCCTTGTGGTTGAGTGGCAAGCTTTCTGCTTCCTGGTCCACAAAGACATAAGCTGTTGCCAGGTGGTGGTGGTGCACACCTTTAATTCCAGCACTTGGGAGGCAGAGGCAGGCAGATTTCTGAGTTCAAGGCCAGCCTGGTCTACAGAGAAACCCTGTCTCAAAAAACAAAAAACAAACAAAAAAAAAATTGATTCCCGCTCCTGTTACCATGGAGACACTCCCTCCCATGTCCCCCTTGCCATGTATCTCCTCAAAGTGCGAGACAAAACAAATCTTTCAGTTTCTTCTGGTTACGTTCTTGATCACAGCTATGAGAAAAGTAACTAATACTTTATTGTAATCTGTCTCCTTCAGTCTCCTTTTGTTTGGGAGATTTTTGTATTTATATTTATTTTGTATGTGTGAGTGATTTTGCCTGCACAGGTCTATGCACCATGTGCATGTAGTACCCTTGATGGCCAGAAGAGGGTGTGAGCAGCTATGAGATCTGGGAATGAAACCAGTTGCTCCTAACACCAGGCCACCTCTCTCCAGCCCCTAAATTTCTACTTTTTTTTTTTAATTACCACAAGGGCAAATATGAATGGCCAGCTAGCTCCCTGTGTCCTTGTGGGCTGGCTTCATTCTCCTCCCTGGCTCACTTCCCACCCTTCCCCAGCACTGCCAACTGTCCAGCACCCCTCTACCCTTCCACCTCAAGGTAACATTACTCTTCTTTCATATTCATAAAGACCGCTCCGTAAGGGTCACCCTACCCATGGCTGACAAGACCTGTCAGTTAGCTCTCCATCTCTCCCTAGACTATGTCTTCCCAGACCTGACTGAGAAGGTGGCTTCCATGGAAGACCCAGGCCAGGCTCCAGACCTGCCAAACCTCCCCTCCATCCTGCCCAAGATGGATCTTGCTGAGCCTCCCTGGCATATGCCTCTGGAGGAGGAGGAAGAAGAAGAGGAGGAGGAAGAGGAGGAGGAAAAGGAAGAGGAGGAGAAGGAGAAGGAAGAAGTAGAGGAGGAGGAAGAGGAGGAGGAAGAAGAACTGCTCCCTGTGAGCGGGTCCCCAGGAGCCACCACACAGGCCCATGCCCCTTCACCTAGCACCAGCAGCACCAGCAGCATCAGCAGCCAGAGTCCTGGGACCACCAGACACAGGCAGGAGGATTCCGGGGACCAGGCCACATCAGGGATGGAGGTGGAGAGCAGTGTGAAACCCACCTTGTCAGTGCCCTCAGTCACCCCAAGCACAGTGTCCCTGGGGGTTCAGAACTATAGCCAGGAGCCTGGGGGCACTGAGTGGCCAACTGGGGGGCTGGGGGTACAGTCTGAGGTTCCCCAGGGAGTTGGTGAGGAGGCCACAGTGGGAACAGCTGACTTCGATGGCCAGCAGGGGGCACTGCCGTCCTCTTCACTCCCGCAAACAGTGCCTCCAAGTGGGACTGAGGTCCCCAGTGAGGGTCCCCTTTACCCCAGAACCCCACACTCTTTCTCACCTGGACCCCAAGACACAGAGTCAACCCCCTCCTCTGCTACCTGGGGACAAGAAGGTCTCAGTGAGCAGCCCCTGGAGGGTCAGGCAGCGGAAGCTCACTCACTAACACCGTGGGACTCCACTCAGGTAAGACACAGGTGCAAACTGCCCTCAGTGCATGAATGCCCTGGTTCCTCAGGGTGTCAGTGGCAGTGCAGTGTGATGGGGTGTACCACGCTTTTCCCACCCCACCTGTCCACACCCACGTGCCCAAGTCATTGTTCATACACACAGGCTGCAGGGGGAAGGGACGGGGTGTTCACAAGTGCACAGGGCCAAGGCAAAGCCTCTGGATGAGCCAAGCCTCTTCTCCTTTGTGACTCTGTTTAGCCTTATGCACGCAGGGTGGGGACCCTGATATGGCAGCTCAGGAGGATGGGGTTGCCCTCAGTTCCCCAGAGCTCAGGCTCTCCAGGGGTGCCCTGCTTTCTTTCTCCTGCACAGGTGATCTGCAAGGATTGGAGCAACCTGGCTGGGAAGAGCTACATCATCCTGAACATGACGGAAAACATAGACTGTGTGAGTGCTGAGCTGGCCCATGTGGAAGGGCCAAGCGGGCAGAGGGAGGTGCCACAGGGAGGGCCTTGCCAAAGAGAGGCCAGCCCAGTGCAGGGCTGAAGCAGCACCTACCACTTAGGGAAAACCAAAAAGAGCTCTTTCCTACTTAAAACTCAAGGGCTCTTTCCTCCTTGCTTTCTGTAGTTTTGTGGTTTTGTTTGTTTTTACCCCAGGCTGACATCAAACATAGTATATAGCCAAGGATGATTTTGAACTCGTGAACCTCCTGCCTCCACCTGCCCGGTACTGGGATCTCGGGCCTGGTTTTATTCAGTGTCAAGTGTCTGCGGGCTCACTTTTTTATACATTCTAGGAATATCTGCTCAGGGAAAAGTGCAGGCCACAGCAGCTGGGCCCTTCCGTATCAATTAATAAGATAGTCCCTCACAGGCATGTCTGTAGACCAACCTGTTCTAGGCAGTTCCTCAACTGAGGCTGCCCCTCTCAGATGCCCTAGGCTATGTCAAGCTGGCAGTTAAAGCTAGCCTGTGACTGTGGCTCCTGACGTTAGGTCCTTCCTCCTGGGGTGACTAGACTGTTCTACTGGAAGCATGAAGAGTTGCTGTCCATGTTCTGGAAGCCAAGGCAGGGCAGAGGTTGGGTGTCTCTGTGTAATTAATGTGTTTGCATGAACACTGGCACTCATTAACTCTGGGGTGCAGGACTGATAACCCCACATATAGTTGTGCTAGACATCTCCATGGTCACAGGCACTCTGTTTTACTCTTGAAATCATGAGCTCCCAGGGCTAGGGTGTGGCTCTGTGGTGCTGCTCAGCACAACCTTGGGTTCATTCCCAGCATGAGATGTGGGGGTAGAAGATAAAACAGAAGAGAGATGATGTTCCATCTTCTCAGGGCAGAGAGACAGTGCTGTTGGTGTATCTTTTCCCAAGCACTGGATGTAGACTTCATGTCTCTCATCCAGCAGTCCATTGTTTCCTTTCTGACCTGTGTTTGAAGAGAATGGGACAATGTGCATTGAAGGCGGTGGGTCACACAGAGCCCTCATCCTCAGACAAAAAAAAAAAAAAGGAATGTGCCACTCCCCGCCCCCCAGAGATGGCTTTACAAGATACAGCTACAGTTTTAGAACTTTGCACTTGAGATATGCAAGAGTAGTGCAGGCCAGCCAGCTTCTCCTGTTTCCTAGCTAGGACATAGCAGGCAGGAAGGGAGCCAGCAGAGACCAGCAGACACAGACAGACACAGAATGATAAAGTAGAGAATGCCAAGCTGATCTTGGAGTCTAGAAGCCAGGAGAATCTTTGCCCCAGAGATGAAGGATCCCATCCCTTGCCTGGAACAAAGTGGTTGTCAGGGAGGGCTGAAGAGCTCTGGCCTTTGCTCTATTAGTGCGGAGAGCTGGATTACCAGCAGACCTGACCCCGAAGAACAGCTACTGTCCCAGAGTCTGTGATCGAGTGAGATGAGATGGGAGGTAGCCTACATCTCAGATGGGAAACTGAGGCTCAGAATGTTGCTGTACGTCAGAGCTAAGAAACGGCAGGATTTGAACCCTGGTGCATTTGGTTCCAAAGCCAGTGCTTTCCCTGTCTCACTAACCCTGAGTCAGTGCACAGATCCACGTCCCCCTCTACCTGACTGACTTTGGGGCAGGCTCACACCTTTACCATGGTACTTAGAGATGGAAATGAACTAACAAGCTGTACCTGCCTGTGCCCTGCTCTCAGCTGGCCCCAGAGCCCACCAGGCTAGCCAGAGGGCCATCTAGGCCTTTGGCATCTGGGACGAGCGCTACCATCCGTCCTTGAGCTTGGCTCCTCTGAATCCCTAGGAAGTGTTTCGGCGGCACCGGGGACTACGGCTCCTAGCCCTGGTGGAGGAGGTACTGCCACGTCACCGAAGTGGCCACCGTGGAGACTGGCATATCTCTCTGAGCAAGCCCAGCGAGAAGGAGCAGCACCTGCTGATGACTCTTGTAGGAGAGCAGGGTGAGCAGATGGGGGAGCTGTCCCACCATAGGCCCGGAGTGGAGGCTCAGGAAAGAAGGGCTCTGGATGGAGTGATACCTGGGTTCTGGGGCTGAGGAGACAGGTATGAGCATCACACACTATGAGAGCGGGGCCCTTGGACTGCAGGGGTGACTACTACCATCATGCCTTTCATGTAGTTTCCCAGGGGATCAGTTTAATGGGGAGCAGGTCAGCAGGGGACATACATGGGCCCTGAGGTTCCTTGTGGTTAGAAACAGAAGGGCAGCAGAGGAGGTTCAGGAAGCCTGTCATAGAAGGGTTGGGTGGTGTGGAGACACCTCAGGGTGCTGTGGTGATGATGGCATTTTTCCTCCAGGGGTGGTACCCACTCAAGATGTCCTTTCCATGCTCAGTGGCATCCGCAGGAGTCTGGAGGAGGTAAGTGTATCGGGACTTGACCTGGCAGCCACTGCAGCATCTTCTACCATCCTTGACTCTCAAAAAGTGCCTGGAAGAATTTACAGCCCGATCCAGAACAGGGGTGTGTCTCGGGGCTCTGGCCATTCCCAGACACAAAGAGCATGTGTAGGTTACCACCCAAGCAAAAGGACTGCACACCCCCAGGCCACAGTGAGAGAGTCGCCATGGAAGAGGGAATTAAGTAGGATGGTGTCTAATTAACATGGTAGAGGGGGAACAAGACAGGCCCCGCCCCTACCAATGCTTCTCCAGGGGAACCTGAGGTGTGGGGGATGTCAGGAACTGGAAACAGCCCTCCATAGTTAGAGGTGGCTCTGATCAGATGTGGTGGTCTGGCCCCTGCTAGGCTATGGAACACAAAGCTGGAGGTTCAGATAGCCCAGAGCTACCAGGGGCCTTGCCTGATACCACCCAGGTAGCAAGGACCAAGACTGCTTGATGGAAAGCTGCTGAGCTGCCTGAATGACTCTTAAAGCTCTTGTCATGAAGCTTTGGACCTCCAGCATTGTGTACCACAGCCCAGCAGGAGCCAGACCACCACATCTGATCAGGGCCACCTCTAACTATGGAGGGCTGTTTCCAGTTCCTGACATCCCCCACACCTCAGGTTCCTCTGCAGAAGCATTGGTAGGGGCGGGGCCTGTCTTGTTCCCCTTCCACCACGTTCTTCATGATCTCCAAATCTGGGCCCAGGAACACAGATGGAAAGTGGACACCTGCACGGGTTTCACACAATGCAGGGGAGAGCTGAAGCCCCGCCTCTGCTCCAGAGCTCACTGATAACTCACTCTCCTTGGCTCCCTCCCTTCACCTGAAGCTGGACTGCAGGGAGCTTTCCCACTGGGAGAGAAGCCAAGCCAGCCAGAGCAGCCTGCAGCAGGGAGACCCCAGCTGTGGGCCGCAGTTGGCATCCCCACAGAGGCCACAGTGATGCCGGGGCCTACTATGGATGGCCAGGATGATGTTACCTTACCCCTAAAGAGGAAGCCTGCTTCAGGGCTCTGACTTTGTGTGGTGAACTTGAGAGTCTCCCAGATGCCTTGTTGCTTTGTGAAACTGTTGGGGACAGGTGTGGGGCCCCATCTATTTGGGCCATGGCTGTCATCATGTCTCAGTGCTGTGCATGGCCAGAGCTGATGCATTCAAATTTGGGTTGGTACAGAAAGACAGAGAGGAAGTAAGGGGACCGAGAATGTGACCACTAGGAGAGGCTTGGAAGTGTTCTTGGATGAACCAATAAGGACAGAATGGTGCCTCTCAGCACAGGTCCAGGCTCCCAGGGTTACCAGGGGCTCCAACTCACCCTTGGAATGTTAGCTCTCAGGACTTTCCTGATGCCTGGTCACATATCCCCACCCTCAGATTGGCATCCAGAACTACTCCACCACCAGCAGCTGCCAGGCACGGGCCACCCAGGTGCGCAGTGACTACGGGACGCTCTTTGTAGTGCTGGTGATCATTGGTGTCATCTGCTTCATCATCATTGTGCTTGGCCTACTCTACAATTGTTGGCAGCGCCGGATGCCCAAGCTGAAACACGTGGTGAGTAGGCCAGGTAGGGCTTGGGAATGAAGGGCAGAGTGTGGCTAGTAACAGCCAGTGCTACCCAGCAGCCTCACCTAGAAACCTGTACCAACTCAGTTGTGCTCAGTACCAGGCTGGGGCCTGCCATCTACCTCTCTCTGAGCCTGGTTCTGTGTCTTTGAAGAGATACACAGTGAGGGGTGTAAGTCTCACTAAGGGGTCCCTCCTCTTCAGCTCTTCCTAACCCCAGTGCCCCATTCTGCAAGGCTTGAGAGCACCTGCTCCCCACCAGTTCTAGGAGCCAAGGGCTTCTGCAACCAGCACAAGAGAAAGGGGGCAGGGCCTGCTCATTCTGCCCTAGCTCACGTGATTTGCTGTCTTGTGTACCTTGCTGTTGGAAGGGATGGGGGGGGGGGCAGGGTTTACCGTGCAGATATTTAGGTTTGAGTTGCAGATACTTGTATCCTGGTCCCCAAGGGAATAAATACCCTGGGGGCTTAGCGTGGCAAGACACTGTGCACGCCTATCGCTCTCTCCTGCTGCTGCTGCAGTCGCACGGTGAGGAGCTGCGCTTCGTGGAGAACGGCTGCCACGACAATCCCACGCTGGACGTGGCCAGCGACAGCCAGTCGGAGATGCAGGAGAAGCAACCCAGCCTGAACGGTGGGGCCATCAACGGCCCGAGCAGCTGGAGCGCGCTCATGGGCAGCAAGCGCGATCCTGAGGACTCGGACGTGTTCGAGGAGGACACTCACCTGTGAGCGCCGGGCCACGGGCGCGAGACTGCCCGACGCCACGGCCCCGCGCCCCTCCCGACCCCTCCACACGGGCCACTACGCTTCCCTACCGCAGCAGGCGACCGCGGCGCAGCTCCCACCCCGCCCTGCCCAGCCCGGAGCGCTTGCCCGAGGCCAGCGCGCTCCCCGCGCCCGGACTCCATTAAAGCCGCCAAGATGCGCGGGCCGCTCCGCCTCTACGCTTGTTTCTTGCCTCCCGAGGGCCGCACTCCGGGGAGTGGGTGGGAAGGGCCTGGAGGAGTAGGTGGGGCACGGGAGGCTGGCTGGGCGGGGTCAAGGGCGTGTGGGCGGGGAATTCTCTGGAGTTTGTGGGCGTGGTAGGATATGTGGGAGGAGTGTAGAGAGAGTACGGTCTTCTGGGTGGAATCCAGGCCGGGTGGGCTGAGCCTGAAGGGGCCTGGGAAAAGTGCTGGTGGGCGAGGCCTCGGCCTGATGGGCGGGACCTGAACCGGGCTAGACTCTGGGCAGACAGGCGTTGTTAAGGTTCAGTATTCCAAGCCTGGGGGAGGTGCTGTCCTCAGATCAGATTCCGTGTAAGGTGGGCGGGGCCTGCAGCAGACTGCTCTTCGGGTGAAGCTCTTCCGAGGGGGCGGGCTCTTGGTAGTGAGCTGTTCTTGGGGCGAATGGACGGAACCTGGGAGAACTGAGTTGTCCTCTAGACGGGTGGGCGGGGTGAAGACTAGAGGTCCCCAGAGGTTAGGTGGGCGTGGTTAAGGTTACTGGGTGGGGCCTTGGGGAGCGGCCTTTTAGATGCGAGGACCGGGTTTGGGCGGGACGGTCCTCCGGGCGCCAGGCGCCGCTGCGGAGCCGCAGGCGGGCATAGCTAGACCGTGTCGCGAGGGGCGGGGCAGTGAGTGTTTACATCCGGCCGAGCACAGACAACTCCCGAGATCGCTCGGCCAAGGGTCCAGCCTCTTTCGCCATGGACACCAGCGACCTGTTTGCCAGCTGCAGGAAGGGGGACGTGGGCCGTGTGCGGTGAGGATCTGACGTGCAGGAGGCGGGCAGGCGTCCGCAGGGTTTATCGGGCACGGGTGTACGGTCGGGCGCCGTGGGGCTCCCAAAGCTGACCGAGTCCAGAGAGATCGGGCTCCAGGTTCCTTCCTTAACTCGGTGCAGGGGAAACGACTCCTCTGTGGAGATTCCAAGAGACGCAGGCTCTGCTGGTACAGCCAGTTACGAACCTGGAGCCGAGACCCTGGTCTCCGTGAGCAGGCAGGGAAGAGATCCTGGCCCTTACTTTTCTTTGATAGACTCCTTTCTCCCATGGCCCTTCCAGATCCCCTGGTCCTCATCAGAGATGTCCAGGCTGCAGCCCTCTTCGAAACCCTCCTTAAGTTTGTCCCCAATAACGGATGCGGCCTCAGAGTTAATGATCCGTCCCTCAACTTGAGTGCAACTCTGAGAGCCCGAGTCTTTCCTTGATAGTCTCCTTGGGCTGCCATATTCCAGTGATCGCTTTCTGGTTCATGACCTCTTCTTCTCAATATCTTATCAATTGTTATTTCCACTTTCTACTTCTTCCATAGCTCTGTTCTGCTCCCCCTCCCCCAGTGCTTGCATCAGCTTTCTTCTGGCTTCCCTGTCATCGTCTCCCCAAGCTGACTTAGGGGCCCCATCACCTTCTCTCGCCAAAATATTACAAGACCAAATTCTCAGCCTTCTGAACCTGGGGCTTGACCTCTGTCCTTGAAGCCACCACTCAACTCACAGTTGCAGGCCCTTGCTGACCTGTGTAGTCCCAGGCCTTGCCCTTCTCAGAGGCAACTCTAGCCCAGAAAGATGTGGCCTCCTTCCCCTTCCTGATTGTCTCTCTCCCAGATCGGAAGCAATTCTGACCCAGGCTTTGAATTTCCTGCCCAGGTACCTGCTGGAGCAGCGAGACGTGGAGGTGAACGTGCGGGATAAGTGGGACAGCACCCCTTTGTGAGTGTGAGTGGTGGGGTAGCTGGGTGGGCAGGGTGGGCCTACCCTACTGACAGCTTCCCCCTTTCCTAGGTACTATGCCTGCCTCTGTGGGCATGAGGAGTTGGTGCGCTACCTGTTGGCTAATGGTGAGAGAGGGTCAGGGTCTGACTGTAAGCTCTGAGGCTTTGCTACTTGTTTGTATGCACCCTTAATTTCTTGTTAACTCCCTAAAGTCAACAAACGGTACTCTCTAACCCTCAATCCATCTTCTTATGTTACCCTTGACACCCAGGCCAGTTCTGGGGCTGTCTCTTGTACTCTACCACCATTGGTCTGCTAAACTGACTCTCTGACCTCCATATTTACAGGCAGGAAGATCTTTCCACAGCAAAGCTGATGAGAATGTTGGGATGTTTGGGATAAAAGCACTTGGGCATGGTGGCTCACACCTGTAATTAAATTATTGGGAGAGAGGAAAGTCGAGGCAGGGGGATTATCTTAAGTTCAAAGCTAGTCAAGGCCACACTGAGAGACCCATTCCCCCCCCCCTCTCTCTCTACAGGGTTTCTCTGTGTAGCCCTGGCTGTCCTGGAACTCACTCTGTAGACCAGGCTGGCCTCGAACTCAGAAATCCAGCTGCCTCTGCCTCCCAAGTGCTGGGGTTAAAGGTGTGTGCCACCACTGCCCAGCTGAGAGACCCACTCTTGACTCCTCTGGCCTTACCTTCTTTGACTCTCCCACCCCCTCGCTGGCTGCCCATCAACACTTGGTCCTGTCTCATCTCCTACCTCAGGGTCTTCTCAGTTGCAGTACTTCTTGCTTAGACTGGACTTCTTTCCTAGATCTGTGCATCTCCCACTTCTTTCAAGTCCCTGTACTTAGCCACCATACTGGCCTTCACAGACTCCCCGTGTGGCAGCCACCGCCATAGTCACCCTTGGTTCTGTTTTGTAATAATGGTGGCTGTCACATAATAAACTACTCATGTGTCCCACTAGTGTAGGTTCAGTTGGGGCAGGGATCTGCTGGTCATCAAGGTGGCTGTTTACAGGGCCAGCCACGCAGTCTGCTCTTAGCTGCATATAGTCCCATATATACATCTGTATATATGTATTCATGAGTATGCCTGCGTCTAAGTGCACCGATTGTATGCCCTTGGCCTTCTTCGAAAGGGTTGCCTGGGCCACCTTGGCAAGGAAGGGCCTCTAGGGCTTCTGGTCACTACATATTGGAGCTGGGGAGGAGGGGAGGCCAGAGATCTCCCCAGACTAAGTGTCTCCTTGATTCTTAACTGATGAGCATTGCTTCGTAGGAGCCCGCTGTGAGGCCAACACCTTTGATGGAGAACGATGTCTCTATGGAGCGCTGAGCGACCCCATTCGCCGTGCACTGAGAGACTACAAACAGGTCACTGCGTCCTGCAGGAGGCGGGATTACTATGACGATTTCCTGCAGCGGTGAGCTGGGGGGCGAAGCTTGCAGCACTGGTGGGGTTGCTGCGCCCTCTCAGTGAGTTCAGGTGGGTGGGTGTGCTGAGTGGTCTTGGTGCACCAGCAGTTGCCTGGGTGATGCAACCCTTCCTGGCTTTTCCCAGGCTTCTGGAACAGGGCATCCACAGCGATGTGGTCTTTGTGGTACACGGAAAGCCGTTCCGGGCCCATCGCTGCATCCTTGGTGCTCGCAGTACCTACTTCGCCAACATGCTGGACACCAAGTGGAAGGGCAAGAGCGTCGTGGTTCTCAGGCACCCGCTGGTGCGTCCATCTGCCTTGGGAGAGAGGGCCAGCTTCTGGGAGAGCAGTTAGATCCTGCTGGGTGGTAACCTCTGACCTTTCCTTTCTACTCTGCCTGCAGATCAACCCGGTGGCCTTTGGGGCTCTACTGCAGTACCTGTATACAGGTGACTGATGACCCCTTGGGCTGGGACAGCAGCACACCTAGGGTGGCCCAGAGCTAATGTCACCTTTGGGGAGGAGGAGTGTACCCAGCATGACTTAGCCTGTTTGAAGAGAACAGGTCCCATCTACAAATTGAGCAGGTCTTAGGTCCTTCTGGATGGGGAAACCAAGGTATTGAGTAGGAATCACGCTTAGGTCCTCAGCCTCCCAACTCAGCCTCCTAACCCTCCAGGTCGCTTGGACATCGGTGTGGAGCATGTGAGTGACTGTGAGCGCCTGGCTAAGCAGTGCCAGCTGTGGGACCTGCTGGACGACTTGGAGGCTAAATGCGAGAAGGTGTCTGAATTTGGTGTGTACAGGGTCTCAGTCCAAGGTCTTAGGTTATAGCCTGCAGCTGTGGTCCAGCTCCCTTAGTCCCTGCTGTCCTCTCCCCCAGTGGCTTCCAAGCCTGGCACGTGTGTGAAGGTGTTGACTATTGAGCCTCCTCCAGCAGATCCTCGGCTACGGGCAGATATGGCACTGCTGGCTGACTGTGCCCTGCCACCTGAGCTGCGGGTACTGAAGGACATGCCGGCCTGGTGGGCAGGAGGGGTGTCTAGGGATGGGGCTGTGGAAGGAAGGTTCCACAGAGCTGGGTTCCCCTCCTAGACCAACCTAGAAGCTACTTCCCTTTCCTGAACGGCTTTGCTCTGAAGGGTACCTTTCCTGTACCAGGGTGACCTTGGAGAACTGCCCTTCCCGTGCCCCGATGGCTTCAGCAGCTGCCCTGATATCTGTTTCCGAGTGGCTGATTCCAGCTTCCTCTGCCACAAGGTGCCCGTCCCGCTCCTATCCACACTGCTCAAGTCCTGGGCTAGCCCTCTGGAGACAGATTCCAGCCCTGGTTCTTTCTGAACTTGCTTTCCTCAGGCTTTCTTCTGTGGCCGCAGTGACTACTTCCGGGCCCTTGTGGATGACCACTTTCGAGAGAGCGAGGAGCCGGCAGCCTCTGGAGACCCCCCAGTTGTCACCCTGCATGACATCTCTCCGGAGATCTTCACTCACGTGCTGTACTACGTATATAGTGACCATACCGAGGTGAAGTGTGGCGCCCAGCCGCCGGGCAGTGGTGAATGGAGCCCTGGGCTGTCTGCCACAGGGTTGTCACAGTCCTTGGGTCATTCCTACCTGTAGCTGTCCCGAGTTCCTGAGTCAGGCCTGTGGGTGGCTGTAGGCAGCACCAAAGGTTCCCTCTGTTGGTATGTG
>JADRCC010578263.1:11826-32570 GCA_019843855.1 Hylomyscus alleni
TGTGTAGGAGAGAGAGAGAGAGAGACAGAGACAGAGACAGAGACAGAGACAGAGACTGAGACCGAGGAGAAAGACTTTATCCATTCATCAGTTGGACATTTGGGATATTTCTGTTTACACTGTTACGGACAATGCTCTTGTGAACTTGCAAAGGTTTATATATGAACCTATTTTCATTTCTCTTAAGTATATTCTTAATGGAAAAATGCTGATTGTTTGCTAACTGTATATTTAAGCTTCTGTGAAGTTAGTGGACTGCTTTCCAAAGCAGCCACACCAGTTAGCTTCCCTCAGTCCTGTGGGAACTTTGACTCACTCCAGATTCTGAGCATCTCCACGCTTCTGATGGTAGCTGTCTCATGGGTACCAGTGGTGTCTCACTGTGAGGCACCCTTATCCCATTGTAGTTTATATTGACATCTCACCCAAAAGCTAATGACTGATAGCTACATTATTTTTTTCTGATAGGGTCTTGCTATGTAGCTCAGACTTTCCTAGAACTTATTGTGTAGACAAGGCTAGCTTCAAATTTCTCCCCTTCCTGCCCCTTGAGTGCTGAGTTTACCAGCATGTACCATGAGCAGCTCTCCAATAGCCTTACCTACTATTATTATTTTCAATTTATTTTATTATTATGTATATGTCTATGTGTGTTCATGATGTGTATATGTGGGTACATATGGACCATGGAGCTCCTATAGAGGTTGGGGGACAACTTTGTGGAGTCTGTTCTCTCCTTCCACCTTTGCATGGGCTCTGGGGAATGAAACCCTGGCAATCAGACTTGTGTGATAAGCACCTTTACCCACTGAGCTCTCTTGCTGGCCTTCTTTTACCTTTTTGAGACAGGGTCTCATTATGTAGCCCAGATTACTCTCCAGTTCACAGTGGGGCACAGAGCTACTCACATTCACAGCGATCCTCCTGTGCGTGCTTTAGAAGTACTGAAATTACAGGCATACATCACGCTCCCTGTTTTAGCTATGTTATTAGAGGGTATAAAACAAAAGTTAACTTCAATTCACTTTATTAGATTCAATATATCAAAAGTATCTCAACGCATTATCCATTTGAAAAGTAATAGTTCCCGTTGCTTTCTGGTTGTGAGTCTGACTCACACTGGTCACATTTCGGGCACTTACTAACCCACTTGTGGCTCCTGGCTGTGGCGGCACAGACTTTAGGGACTGAGTTGGTAGAAAGGCAGAGGAGGTGGGGGAAGAACAGAGCCAGGGCGCAGAGTGTGTGGTGAGGGTTTGGGAGGAGCCGTGGAATGCAGCTTCTGTGTTTGCCCTTCAGTGACGAAGACCTGTGTCAGAGATTCTTGGAGGAAAACGACTGGAATATCTTTCGAAAGGATCTGCTGCGGTTACTGGTGAAGCCGCTCAACAAGCAGCCGTTCATCTCGGTCCAGACCAAGAAGAAAGAGATCTACAATCCTAAGTCTTTGTTCCTGGATTTGTGTAGCCTTGAGAAGAAGGTGAAACAGCGCCATCCTGTTTTCCTGGCGCCCCAGAAATACCTGCCCCCCTTGAAGATTGTCCAAGCCATCTCAGCACCCCGGCACAAAGTTCAAGAACTTCTGCCTCAGTATAAAAGTGCAGGCGTCCTTATTTAGAACAAATAAAGTATGTTCAGATGAGCTTCTCTGTTCTCTGCATGACCCTCATGGGAGTTGCAGGCGTAGGGTGGGAAAGGTGGAGAGGCATGGTCTCCCTTGAACACTTGAGGACCAGAATGGGAAGAGATGGATGCCCAGGAGGCTGGGGTGTGTCTGTTACTGGGGAGCTAGTATGAGCATTCCCCATCCAGACAGAGCTCCTTCACCCAGTCAGTGGATGCTGTCCCAGGAACCAAAGCAGGCCAGCTGTTGCCAGTCCACACATAGTGTGGGAAAAAAATCAAGAAACCTAGTATTTCAGAGTATTCCTACTGTTTTTTTTTTTTAAGCATGAGAAACTAATTTAAAATATTTTAAAGAAAACATATATGAATTATGTTGAGCCTGCAAGCTGTGGGCTAGGCCTCTCTAGTTGAATGGCAAGGTTGGCATCCTGTGATGGCCCAGGCCCACCAGAGACAAGCAGGCAGAAGAGACAGAATTCAGGAAGACTCCTTGGTCTCCCCGGTACTCCTTATTTTGGGGCACCTATTCCCAACACTACAGACAAATCACCATTCTATCCCTCCACATGAGCACTTCAAGGCCTCAGAGGTCACCAGAGCACAGGAGTCCTCTTGCATCCCCATGGCTAAGGCCACTCGCATTCACCTGCAACCTAGCAAGGAAAGGCCTGGGCCCTGGACTTTGAGTCAGGAGCCCTGGGGAGCCTGGCTCTGTCCCTCCCTGAGGTCACTTGAGTAACATGAATCAGTCTAGTTTGTTTTCCCCAGTAGTGGATGGTGAAGCCGACTGCACAAATTCGGAACCGACTGTAGTTTTAAGGGATAGGTTCGGGGCTGGAGAGATGGCTCAGCAGTTAAGAGCACTGGCTGCTCTTCCAAAGATCCTGAGTTCAAATTCCAGCAACCACAACCATCTGTAATGGGGTCTGATGCCTTCTTCTGGTGTGTCTGAAGACAGCTAAAGTGTACTTATATAAATAAATAAATTTTAAAAAAGAGAGAGAGAGATGTTCAACAGTAGAAGCACTTGAATTAAAAAACATTTTCTTGTACACTCAACAGGAGAAACAGGATTTTTTTTTCTCAGAAAAGAGTGTAGATGTTATAGAGAAGTGGACTTAAGGGTTTTGACTTCTCCAGTGACTTTAGAGTCACCGAAGCAGGGTGAGGCAACATATACCGGTAATCTTTGCACTGGGAAAGGAGATCAGGAGGGACAGGAGTGTCCTAGTTAGTTTTGTCATCAACTTGACACACCTGGGAAGAGGGACCTTCAACTGAAGTACTGCCTTGATTGACTGGCTTTCAGGTATATCTGTGGAACATTTTCTTGATTGTTAATTGATATGAGGGTCCAGCCCATAGTGTGTGTTTCCATCCCTGGGCCTGTGGGCTTGGGCTGTATAAAAAAAGATATTTGACCACGGTGAGCCTGGAAGTAGCATTTCTCCATGATCTCTGCTTCAGTTCCTGCCTCTGGATTCTTGCCTTTGGTGTCCCTGGACAATGGGCTGTAACCTCAAACCCAAGTAAGCTCTTTATTTCCTCAAGCCGTTTATAGTCATGATGCCAAACCAGGACAAGGATCTCAGGATCACCCACTACACAGTGACTTGGAGGACAGCCTGGGCTACGTGAGACCCTGTCAACACAAAACATCGGCAATCCTGCAGAGCAGGCTGTGACCTACAAAGACCAGGCACCACTGTCTGGGGCCTAGGCAAGTGGGGTGCCTTACTAGGAATCTCTTTGGGTTATGGTTGGTGGTTCAGAAATGGTGGTGTAGACGTCTTCATTCATGGAATATGAGCTTTTTGAGCAGCTGCTCTGAGGCAGCTAAGAGGAGGATGAGGAAGTCTGTGTTGTTCTCTAGGTAAGGCCTCTGTAGCCAGCATACAGAGCCAGAGGGTACTGTAGGTCCCTATGGTCCCTCTTACAGAGTCAGCTTCACCTCAGGAAAGCGGTGGTACAAAATATGTAAACAAGAGAGAATGCCTGGTGAAGACAAAGTAGGGAGTAATTTGGACCTGATCCACAGGCCATAGTTTGTTGCTCTCCGCAAATGTAGCTGGGAGCCTTGAAGGCTCTTGAACAGATGTAACTTGGAATAGCTACTAAGAACCGAGCAGCCATCTTGTTAAGTATCTGACCGTGGGATCCAGTGACCGCTGGCTCCTGCCAGCTCTTCCTCATTGGGCTGTTGAGGTGATACATGTATAAGAAGGTAAAGTTTTCCTTCTTCCGGACATTTGGGTCCTTCTTTTTGGGAAGTGAGAGAAAAGCTTCCAGAATGTTCTCCCACATGTTCTCAGCAGCAGCGATGGGTAAGAAATGGACTCAAAACTGTGCGTGGTAGCATACAGCTAATCACCAAACTCCATAGGCCTCACTGGGCAAGATAGAGACCCTGGTGCAAAAAATCAAAATGAGGAAAGGAGAGGCAAGGGCAAGGGCAGGAAAGAGGAGGTTAGGGAGGAGAGAGAAAACCAGAGTGTGGGAAGGGAGAGAGAAGCTAGATGAGAAAGGGCATCCTGGGGTAAGGGCCCTGAGTGAGGACAAGTCACAGGGTGGGCTTCAGGAACTCACAGGGAACAGAATACAGTCCTCTGAGTCCTCAGGGCAGGGACAGGGATTTAGAGGGAGGAAATGTACAGAGGTGGGTGTGCTCTCCACAGACAGCAGGGAGCCCCTGTGTGGCTGCCCCTAAGAACTCAGTGACCAAGTGTGGAGAGCTGCGGTGTGCCACGCCTTGAGATGGCGCTGGTTCTTCCCGCCTTCCGCTATCCGGAAAGCGAGTGCTCTCTGAGATAATCAAGTCCTGAATTGGCTACGCTTGCTGTCTCTGGCTGCTTCCGCATTGTGTGATCTATCTGCTGTTCCCACGTGGCCTGCAGGGGTTGGCGGGCACAAGGTATTTAGATCCGAGGTCATATCCCAGAGGGGCCACCAGAGAAGGAGGAGAATTAGAGGAGGAGAGCTAGCATGTAACATCAAGAAGCTAGCTAGTTAGAAGAAGTAAGCATGCAAAAAAGGTCCTGAATAAACTGCTTAAGGAAGACCCGTGGTCGTGTCCTTTCTTGCTGGTCGAGAGGGCCGCGGCAACCAAGCATTGCAGGGTTGGGCAGTGTGAGCCTTCTGCTCTGACCCACCATCCTAAGGTCAAACACAGCAGAAGTGCTTGGTTCACAGCAGAGGTGGTTAGTACCATTTTATCAGGAGCCCTATCACCAGGGATGGCATCCCTCACCAACGGGACCAGACATCGGAGCTGAGCCTGAAAATCATCAGCCATAAAAGCCATCAGCAAATGATTTGTGGTGCAGGCGGGCCAAGCTGGCATCTTTGCACACCCCACCATCTTCTCTAATGACCTGGCTGATTGTCAGCATGAAGGGGCAGCACAGCAGGTGGAGCTCAGAGGTGTCACTCGCCTGTTGGCAGACAACTCCAGAGGGTGCTGCTTAAAACATTGGTGGGGAAGGGGGTGGGCCAGTCAGGGTAGGACAACTTCTGAGCTTCTGAGCTGAAGGCTGCAGAAAGGACGGGGTCCCAAGCCTCTGCCTCCCTCCCTACACCCAGCCCCCACCCGAAGCAGTCTGCAGTGCAGATCGGGGTCAGCATTGCTTGAGGAGGACAAACCAGGACTTATTTAGGAGAGTCCATTCAGAGAGAGTAGATAGGATGCCGCTTGGCACAAGTGTTAGCAAGAGAGGATGGCTTCACACTGCAGAGGCCCGATAGACACAGACCTGAGTACAGGTCTCAAGTTCCGGGAAGCCCACAGTACTATTCCTGAGAAAAGGAAAGGTGCCGGCCCCATGGGATATTGCTGTATTTGGGGAGGCTGAAGCAAGAGGCTCACCACAAGTCGGAGGCTACCCTGGGCTACACAATGAGACCCTATCTCAAAAATAAGCAAAAGACAAACAGCAAGAGAAGGTTCCGGGCTTAGGCAGGGGTGTGTGTGGTACTGTGCAGGTGTTCTGGTCTGGTTCCCACGGTCACGAAACATCCTAGGTTGATTTAGAACAAAAAGTAATTTGTTTTGTCCATGGTTTTCAAAGCTGAAAGTCAAGTAGCATGCTGTCAGGCCTGTTGAGGTCCTCCCTGGCTGTTCATGGGACAGCTAACATTGCAACAGTGGGAGTCTAAGAGGACAGACCAGGCTTGGCTCAGCCCTCTATGATATTTGTTCTTGAAAGAACAACTGGTGCTCATGAAGCTACCTTAGTGGCAGGTGTGGTAGGGCACACCTTTAACCCAGGCCTGGGGAGGCAGAAGCAGGTGGATCTAGGCCAGCCATGGCTACATTGTGCTACCTCAATCTCTGGAGGATAGGTAGCATCAGCCCACACAATCCAAGGGCCTCCCACGTGGTCCTACCTTTTGGTTATTTTGAGAAAGGACAGTCTGGGCTGGAAGCTCACTGTGAGCCAAGGATATGCCCTCCAGTTCTACTCCTCTTGCCTTTACCTGAGTACTGGGACTACAGCCCTGTGCCAAAATGACATGCTTAGTTGTATACGATGCTAGTGATCTGACCTGGGGTTGCAAGCTAGGCAAGCATCCTACCACTTAGCTACACTCCCATTCCATAGGTCCCACTCGACTCTTAACATTGCCAAGCTAGGGCAGAGGTTCCTACACATGAACCCCTGGGAACATACTCAGACTAAACCACAGCAAAAGACTAAGACCTTTAGAGTATCTCCTGGTTATTAACCAGGAAGCATTATTCAGTTTGTTAAGAGGGAGAGCCTGAGGCCTAGGGAGGCACAAGCCTTTTCTCACCTCATCCCACTTGCTTATTGGGTGATATTCCACACACTGCCCACTCCTCGTTAGTCACTTTTGTGTGTGTGCATTGCTACGCCACTGTTACTCATCTCTCCCCAGTGAGCCACCTGTTTTCTGGAGAGAAATTCTGTGTACCCAGCCTCGAGACTGCACGAGACAGAACACACTCGCCCTCCGCCATGATCCCCCATATGTAAGTAGGCACACCCAGCCAAAAATAGAGCCCCCGGCAGTCAAAGCTTCCACTGTCTGGGGTGGGGGGATGGGAAAACCCATTGGGAGAAACAAACAGAGGGAGTGTTGCCAGTGTTTATTACAGGGAGAGTTTTAAGAGCCTGCCTCGGGACTGGAAGCAAACACATTTGGTAACTCTCTAGTCTTCGTTGAGGGGACAGGAGTAATTTTATCTTCTGGTCCTGGAAACCTTGAGAGGTGAAGTGGAGAGCTTTGGGACAGCCCAGGTCACTTTGCCCTGGCGCCTTGATGCCACGTCCTTAACAAGGGACTTAGTTGCAGACCTGTCTCTGGGACTATGGGATGACCACAGTTTCTAGTGGCCGAGGAGTGGGACCAAAGCTGGAAGAGAGAGAGGTATTCGTGGGTGCTGCAGGGCTGTGACCCTTGGGAACCAACATGGGAGAAGGAGAGAGTGCTGGAGGTAGTGAAAGGAGACAGCACTATGGGACCTTTCCTTTCTAGGGCTCATTACTCTCCTCTGTCCAGGCACACACACACACACACACACACACACACACACACACACACACAGAGTCTCTTGTGCTAATTTGCATTCTGTTGCTAGGATAAAACCTTCTGATGAAAACCAAGTTGAAAAGGGTTCATTTTAGCTTCTTGGCCCATCATCAAGAGAAGCCAGGGCCAGAGCTGGAGGTAAGAAGTAAAGCAGGGGCCGTGGAGGAACACTGCTTACTGGATTGCTCAGCTTGCATTTGTACATAACTTGGAGCAGGAGTGACACCGCCCACAGTGGAAGGGGCCTCCTACATCGATCAAGAACTTCCCCACAGATATGGCCACAGGTCAATCTGAGGGAGGCAATTCTTCGGATGAAGTGTCCTTTTCCCAGGTGACTCTAGTTTGTGTCAAGTTGACAGCTGAAGCTAACCATGACATTTTCTTGCCCCCATTTATGTTCTTATCTACCCTTCCCCCCACACACACATAAATCAAGATGAGAGCAGCTTGAGAATGAAGTGGCCTGAGGGTTAGAAACTAGAATTGTTTCTTGATTTAATAGCTGTCTGTATTATGTAAACCAATCTCCTTTTCTTGGGATTAATACATTCTTTGACCTATTTTGAAATTACATAGAAAAATACACCATATTTTGAGAAAATAGAATTAAATGGGTGACTGAAAAGATGGCTCAGTGGTTAACACAATTGCACAAGGATAAGAGTCCCTAGAAGTGGCCACACTGAGGCCATGGCTGCCTCCCTCCAGTTGCAGCCTGGGAAGGCAGAGACCGGGAATCCCCATGTGGGGGAGCTCTGGGTTTGATTGAGAGATCTTGCCTCAGTGAGATAGGAGGGCAATGGAACATGATTCCAACATCAGCCTCAGGCCTCTACATGCACTGCATGGTCTGTACATGTCATGCAGATATACATGCATGCAGACACATGCATGCAAACGCATGCATGCAGCACATCTTGCACACATACTTGTGTACATACATATACATACACAGAGAACCATAGGAAAAGGAAAAATAACAATTGGCAAATCTGGGTGGAGGTCTTCAGGAATCCTTCGAACCATGCTTGCACCACATAAAACTTACCATCTTAACTATATATGCTAACCACAAATATTTCAAGCAAGGTCTTACTGTGTAGCTAAGGTTGACCTCTGACTCAAGATCCTCCTGCCTCAGCCTCCCTTGTACTAAGATTACAGGCATGGGTCACCACACCCAGTGTCATCTTAACTATTTTAAGTGTACACTGGTATAAAGTACATTCAATTCCCTCAAAAACAAAACAAAAGCAAAAACAATTTAAAAAAAAAAACCCAAAAACCAAAACCAAAACAAAACCCAACCAAACAACAAAACACTCTAAGGGTGAATCCACACCATTATAGAATGGTCCAGTCCCATGGGCTGGGATGTACAGCACAATGTCCCTCTAACGTAAGGTGTGGACTCTGGCCTGGATGATTTATCCTCTGCTGAGGGATGCTGACGGTGGTTTGAGTGAAAATGGCATCAATAGGCTCACAGGGAGTGGCCCTATTGGGAGATGTGGCCTTGTTGTAGGAGGTGTGGCCTTGTTGTAGGAGGTGTGGCCTTGTTGGAGGAGGTGTGGCCTTGTTGGAGGAGGTGTCTCACTGTGGGGTGGGCTTTAGGGTTTCAGAAGCCCAAGCCAGGCCCATTGACTCTCTCTCTTCCTGCTGCCTGTGGATCTGGAGGTAGAACCCTCCAGCCTGTCTGCTTGTGAGCCATCATGCTTTCCCATCATGCCAATAATGGCCTAAACCTCTGAAACAACAAGCCAGCTCCAGTTAAATTTTTTCATTTTTAAGAGTTGCCACGGCCGAGTGCTCAGGCCTGAGGACCAGTGGTACCCAGACTTGCCTTTGACCTTTCCCTGCCCACCTTCCTCCTAGCTTTTGAACCACATCTCCTCCAAGTTTTTCTGATCCCGTGCATTAGACCCGTACCCAAATCATGTTCCTGGTAAAGGTGAAAGTGGAGAAATCAGAGATGGAGATGGCCAAGGCCCGGAACCGGCTGGATGCCATTCTTCAATGTCTGCTGGAGAAGTCACATGGATGAAGAAGCTGGGAAAACCCCCTCAGATACGCACAAGGATTGTTCCATTGCTGCCACTCGCAAAAGGCCATCTGCCGACTTCCCCCACCAGCAGAGGAAGAAGACGAGGGAGATGGACGATGGGCTCGCTGAGGGGGGTCTTCAGAGACACAATCCGTATGTGAACAAGCTGTTTGACTGCAGTGTGGACTTGGCCCAGTTCAGTGAGAACACACTGTTGTATCCCATCTGCCGTGCCTGGATGCGCAACAGCTCCACAGTGTGAGAGCATGAGCACCCATCGGGCTCACCACTGCCCCCTCTGCCCAAAGATGGAGAGGTTTCAGAGGTCAACAACAGCAAAAGTAAAACAAGCTGCCTCCACCCACAACCCCTGGACCACTTGGAGATGCTTGTAGATCCCGAATTCTAGTCCCACTGCAGCCTGAGACCCAGGGCATCCCTGATGATGAACCTTCTGAGCCTGAACCTTCTCCTTCCACACTTATCTATCCCAACATGCAACGTTGGAAACGCATCCATCAGAGGCGGAAAGAGGCATCTCATTGGAACCAGCTTCATTACTCAGAAAGTATGAAGATCCTATGGGAGATGTATGATCTGCAGTGATCTTCTCAGTAACCCCAACCCACACTAATGAACCTACCCCCAACACACACATACACACACACACACACACACGCATACTCACACACACACACACACACACACACACACACACACACACACAAAGTTGCCATGGCCATGGTGTCTCTCCTTTCCATAGCATAAGACCCTAACTAAGAAGTTGGTACCAGGAGTGGGGTATCGCTGTAATAGGCCTGACTCTGCTTTTGTTTGGAGGAATGTGGACTTTGGGACTTTGGATTAGAAAAGTAAGTGAATGCTTTCAGCAGGCCTTAATGGGTTATACTAGTAGGAACATAGAAGGCAGTGGTGCGGAGGGGCATTTGAATTGTGTAGGCCTGGCTCACGAGGTTTTAGAGGTTTTAGTATGTGGCCTAGACTGTTCTTTTTTGGCAAAGACTGTCTGCTTTCTGCCCTTGTCTCCTCCCCCCCCCAAAAAAAAAATCTGCCTGAAGTTAAATTGAAGAGTTATTAACAGCTTCAGTAGAGATTTCAAATCAGCCTAGTCTCAACTGTGTTGTATGGTTATTAGTAACAGATCTAGAATGAAAAAGAGCAAGCTGAGCAAGGAAAAAATAGAAAATGTACAGTTTGTAGATAAAAATGAAAGCCGAGAAGTGCTTGTGCAGCCTTTAGTCCCAGCACTTGGTAGGCAGAAGCAGGCTGATTTCTGAGTCCGAGGCCAGCGTGGTCTACAGAATGAGTTCCAGGACAGCCAGGGCTACACAGAGAAACCCTGTCTCAAAAAAAAAAAAAAAAAGTGAAAGTGTGAAGTGGAATAAAGGGAGTAGTGACCTCAGAGCCAGACCCCACCTAACAAATGAAAAGGAATTAAAGAAAAGCTTAGAGCTGAGTCTTGTGGATCTTTAATCTCAGCACTCCAGAGGCAGAGATAGGCAGATTGAGGCCAGTCTGGTCTACAGAGTGAGCTCCAGGAAAGCCAGCTATAGACAGTGAAGGAAACTATCAAAAACAAAAAGCTGGTGAAAATATATATAATTGAACAAACAAGGGGGCCACATCAGGTCCCAGCAAGCAGCAGAACTCGGCAGCTTTGGCCCTGTGCTTCTGACTTTAGAGTCAAGGATAGAAGAAAGGAGTTATGGAATCTCCCTCAGAGACTAAGGAAAGCCACTGAGGTCAGGAATGTGTCGGGGTGGCCATGCATGGAGGCCTAGTGAGAGCATTGTGTAAAGCTTAAAAGGTGAAGCCTGGATTGTCTGGGAGACCCTAAGATAGTGGGAGACACCAGAGTCCTGGGACACCTGCTGAGGAAAGCTACTAACAGGGAGTGAAACCAGCCCAGGAGAGAAGTGTGCTGCAGTCCAGCAAGCTGAAAGGAGTCAGATCTGAAGAGCCCTTTGACATCAGACATGGAGATGCAGAGTTTGGAGTCTGCCTAGCTGGCTTTCGGTCTTGCTTTGGTCCAGTATTTCCTCACTGCCCCCTCTTTCCTCCATTTTGGAACAGTGACGTATATCCTGTGCCATTCTACGTTGGAACTATGTGCTTTTGATTTTGATCTTCTAGGGCATTACAGTCGAGACTGAGTCTCAGAAGAAACTGGAGTTTTAAATGATGTTGAGACTGATAGACTATGGGGGATCTTGAGGCTAGACTGAATGCTTTCTGCACTATGACATGGCTACAGGCCTCTCTGGGCTAGGGAGGAGAATGTGGTGGTTTGAATGAAATCCCCCCTCGCCCCCCCCCCCAGGCTCATAGGGAGTGGCACTATTGGGAGGTGTGGCCTTGTTGGAGGAGGTTCGTCACAGGGGTGAGTTAGGCAGGCTCAATGGCTTGCCTTCCTCCTTTGCTGCCTGCAGATCTGGTTGTAGAACTCTTAGCTCCTCCTCTCGCACCTGTGTCTCCCTACATGCCACATGCTTCCCACCATGACAATAATGGATCAAAGTTTTGAAACAGTAAAGCCAGCTCCAATGAAATGTTTTCCTTTACAAGAGTTGCCATGGCCACAGTATGCTGTTCACAGCAATAAAACCCTAACCCTAAGCTATGGGACAAGCCAGATCTAGGCAAGGGCAGGGATTGCATGGCAAAGCTCTATACCTTCCACTCAGTTTTGCTGTGAACTAAAACTTATTTTTAAACATTCCGTAACTGTGGCCTTTGACATCTAAATAAATAAATAAATAGGTCCTGAGATTATAATACAGAAATGTCTATAAACAAAAATAGATTTTTTTTTTTTTTTGGCAGGAATTGTTCTGAGACCTAGAGAGATGGCTCAGAGGTTAAGAGCACTTGACACTTCTCTAGAGGGCCAGGTTTGGTCCCCACACCCACATCAGGTGGCTCACACATTTACAACTCCAGTTCCAGGGATTCTGAAGCTGTCTCCTGTCACCTGCACACGTGGTACACATATATCCATTTACTTGTCACAGCTTCGGTTACTCCTGTGTAACATTTCTCAGTCTTGTTTTGAAGTCCATGTTTCCCAGTACTTCCAGAGATTAGAGGGCAGTTATATTGTGGAATGTCCTTTGACTTGGGTTTATATGATATCCTTCTGTGATTAGATTTAGCGTCTGCATTTGGCGGATAGAAAACCTCAAGAGTGGCATTTTGTTGTCCCTGCTCCCCCAACCCTGTGCCACCACACCATGTTCCCGCTGGGTGTTGAACTTAGGCTTCATTCATGCTAGATAAGAACTGAACTACATCCTGACTTCCTTTTATTTTTCATTTTGAGACAAGGTTGGCTTGGGTAGCCTTAAACTTGAAAAACTCCTATCTCTGCCAGGCAGTGGTGGCACACGCCTTTAATCCCAGCACTTGGGAGGCGGAGGCAGGTGGATTTCTGAGTTCGAGGCCAGCCTGGTCTACAGAGTGAGTTCCAGGACAGCCAGGGCTACACAGAGAAACCCTATCTCGAAAAAAAGAAAAAAGAAAAAAAAAAAGAAAGAAAAACTTATGTCAGCCTCTTGGTCAGCTGGGAGTGAAGGCAGGCAGGTCAGCTGGGAGTGAAGGCAGGTGCTGCCATTCCAGCTATTTTGTTCATTTATTGGTCCCTAGGAAACAAAGGGTTTCAGTCTCTTCCTCTCATGGTAATATTAACTTGATGCAGTCACCCTTCTCTTTTTATTAAAACAAAACAGAACAAAATCCCATGTGACATTATCATTTAGGTCTGTAATACTGAAGTGTTACAGTTCAGTAATATGAAGCACTTTCATGTTGTGCAAAAGCACCAGAAGTTTATCTCAAAAATGTGGAACTCCATGCTCATCACATGCAGACATGCATGCAGAAAAAATGCTTAAAAATAATACTCAAAACAACAACAACAACAACAACAAAAGATTATACTTTCTTGGGAGTGAAGTTAACCTCACTGTGTTGTCTGTCACTCCATCCGTGGCCAAGGCTGATTCAGCAGATTTGGCTCTGTCCCTGCTAAAGCGGCCTACTTGGTTAAGAGGCTGTGACCTCCCCTAATAAGCAAGGTCTTCAGCCGGGCGGTAGTGGTGCACACCTTTATTTCTGAGTTCGAGGCCAGTCTAGACTACAGAGTTCCTGGACAGCCCGGGCTACACAGAGAAACCCTGTCTTGAAAAACAAACAAACAAACAAAAGCAAGGTCTTCAGTCAAGGGTGTAATAGTAGCTTCAGTTCCCTACTAGGACTTCCAAACATGCTCTCAAGCAGTCACAGATTTGGTCAGAGGAAGCCATTTTAAATTGGTTCTATGTCATTTTGGTGTGTCCCCATCAACTTGTTAAAAAAAAAAAAAATGTCAGGATGATCCTGTACTTTCCCTGCTTGCAAGACTAGAATTAGCCTTTTTTTCCAAGATCACCAACACTTTAGAAAAAAAAGAATACTCCAGAAGCCTGATTTCTGCCATTGATGAAAGATGGCTTTGAATGGTCCAGCATTACCTGGAAAGGCAAATACCATCAATCTTTCAGAGCCCAGATGGTTAACCTAGTACTTCTGCCCCAGACCAGAGATTCAAAGTACAGAAGTACCTCTCACCCAAGTTGAGTATAAAGATCCCTGCACTGCCATTTTAGATATTCCCTGAGCCTTATCTGGGTGAGTGGTGTTGCATTTGACCTTGTCCAAGCCTCTGGTTTGGACAATCACAAGGAAACTTGTTTGGAAAACCCTGGCTCTTCAGTGGGTGTATAACCAGCAATGTAGCACAAAGCAACGATCCAAAAAAGAAGACACGGCCTAAACCCCTGCTCCCTGGCAGGCAGCCTGCTATATCCTATGGCTGCAGTGTAATATTTATGTGGCTCAGGCGGTCCAGAGGACTGCTGGGGAGAGGCCACACATTGTGGGGTGTCAGATTCTTACATTCAAACCTGCAGAAGCATAGGGAACCGTGAAACTCCAGGTGAAATCTCACATTGGCTTGTCCAGGGAGAGGAAGCTAACCTCTCCCTAGGCAGGGAGGAAGGCGCTGAGGAGAGACCCTGGCTTCTCAGCCTATTAGCATGAATACCACCTCCATGAATTATGCTCTTTATTACACAAGCAGTAGAGACTCCATGTTAAGTTTTTTAAAGAAGCTTTCGTTTATTTTTTAATATGTGCATTACAGGAAACAAAACACAAGGCAAGAACAAAATCAGCCAGTCTCGAGCAGCTCGATGTGTCGTTCTAGATCCTGCAAGCGTACATACACTTGGGGAATTGAGATTATGTAGTATGTACCATGCTTTCCCCATATTGTGAATATTCACTAACTAAAAACCCCACGCTACACAAGGATTTTGATAACTAAGAATACACCATGCCACCTCAGTCTGTCAGACAAAATTGTAATCCTGTCTTCCTTGGCAACAGAAATTTCATAGAAGACAAAAATGGCAGCAGGCCTCTAGATAGACATACTGGCAAAGTTACAATTAAATTCTGCATTCGCTCAGTCTCAGCTCACAGGGAAACACAAAAGCAACAGACCACACTAAGTATAGCATTCCTGAGCTTATCATCAGATCTATACACTAACATATATAGAAGGGAAGTTCCCACTCAACAAATGTATTCCCACGGAGCAGGTGGGAGATGTACCTATGGCAGGGGCTCTCCTGATGTCAGTCTCCACACAGCTGCAGACCTTGCCCTGTGAACCTCTCTGCCTCTCCAGTCAGCCTAGCAACATGAATTTCCCCACTGTCCAGACATGGCTTAGCAGTTCCACGTTCAATTCTACCATCCACTAGCTCTACTCTTAACCATGTGCTCTCCTTTAGGACGTAACATTCAGATGACAACTGTGCATAATGAACACAAGTACTTTACCAAGATGTACACAGGGATCCTGGGTACAGCTGTCCTCTGGATGCAGAGGCACTAGCAGTCTCTCCCTCATCCTTCGTTTCCCCTACACAACTCCTAAGTGCAGATGATGCTATAGGGAAGATTAACAAAGGCCACACCCAGAAGAAAGCCCTCCCCAAGGACTAGCCTGACTTTTAGTGATTCTTTTGCTACTTCTAATATCCTTGAGGCACTGGGACTTACCTCTACTACCTGGCAACATTAACTGAAATGCACACCTAACCAACGGCTAGACAACTTGAACCAACCAACAGCCACAGTGCCTTTCTGAGCACCAATCTATGTCCTAGCCCACCTCCATTACCTGGTAACAGCATCTGCTCAGAGGCAAACCTCCATTTCCCCAGTGTGACCATTCCTATGAAATAACAAAATAATCCTTAAAAAGGTGGTTGTCAGCCCTCTATTTTTACCATGTTGTACATCTTTCATATTTATGCATTAGTATATGCATGTGTGCACACGTGTGCCACTGCATTTGTGTGGAGGCTAAAAGACAAGTTGTGAATTACTTTTCTCTTATCCAGTGGATCCTGGAAATCAAACTCAGGTCAGCAGCTTGGTGGCAAGCACCTTTACATGCTGAGCCACCCTCCCGGTTCATTATCCACACTTTCTTACTGGTTTGAGACAAAGTCTATATAGCCCTGGCTGACCCAGAACATAGAGACCCCCCTGCCTCAGCCTAGAATTAAAGGCATGCATTACCACATTAAGTCTACTATGCACTTAAAAGTCTAGAGACCAGATGTTCCCAATAAGCACTTCACTTTCCCCAGCATGTAGACACTGCAGTGAATACACTGCACACCTATCGAAGGCTGAGGTCAGAAACTGCCTTCTAAACAGCCAAGGTTCTGCTCTAGTCCCTCTTCCAGTTCTCTCCACCCAGGGGTCATGTGTATGCATCTGTCACGTGTTTGTGGGATATTAGCAATTTCACTTCCTAAGTGGTTTTAAGAAGTTTTTTCCTACAAACTTTAACATAATTTACAAACATGTCTTCTCACTAACTCTACTTTGTCACACACTGGCACCTCTTTACTGTCTAGGAAGACTGGGTGCTGCAAATTTGGACATATGACTCCTATACATTGCAAAGTAAGATGCACAGATATAAGGAACAATGGATAATCTTGCATTACCAAACTTGCATTAGCATTAGGCCCTTCATTTTCTTTCTTCCTCCCTCCCAGACTGGCACAAGCAAGGCTGCATTGCTCAGAAGTGGTTTCTCTTTCTAGTTCCAAAAGACAGCACTTCACAAGTTTAAACAGGAAAATCTACAACACACATTATTTACTATGTCTACTTTTAACATACTTTGTGCACTTCTAAACACCTAGAAGGACTAGATGTTTCAGATGAGGACATACATTTGTCCCCTATGTACATAGTAGTGCTGAAACCACACATGTAACTAGTTAGACCACAAAGTGTCTTCTGGCGAGAACATTCTGGTCTCCGACCTTTCTTCCTCTTCAGCCTCTCTCCTGTGCCGTGACACAGGCACTGCACTGGTCACTTGGATGATACACTTTCACAACTCTTCAGAAGACAACCTTGTATGAACTAACAGAGTATACAGAATGTGTGAGTTTACTATTTTTGTCATACATTGGCAACCTCTTTAATACCATAGGACTCGTTTGTCCAGTATGTACAATATATACAGTATAGCAAAGTTACATGAGATGCACACAACATACAGGGTGATGGGTAAGCTAGAAATGTCTAGCACACTAATGGAATCTTTTTGCAGTTTCTTCCCTCCCACCTCCTCAATCCACTGAACAAGTACAGCTGGTACACTGTTCTCAGAGGTGGGTTAACAATTCTATTTTTACACATAGTATTTCTCCAGTTTAAAAAACTATATATACAAAATATTATTCTGCTACACATACCTTTAAATGCATCAAGCACTTTCAAATATCTAAAAGACTAGATGTTTCATGTAAGAATATATCTGCTATTGACATGGCACTGGAAAATAAAACTGTATGCAACGCAATGATTATCTGAGGTATCTTCTAAATCTAACCATTTGGGCTCCGACCCACTTTCTTTTCCTTCAAACCAGTGGACAAATATAGGCATGTGTAATGCTTAGAAACAGCTGAACAAATTCCAATCCCCAAGCCATTTACAGAACAAAATTTTCTAAGAATTTTAACCGTGTATACTATGTGCTAAATTTACTACTTTGTCATACATTGGCAACCTCTTTAACATCTAAAGACTAGATGTTGAAAATTTAGACATATTTGTCCATTATATACAGGGTACTTAGCAAAACAAAATGCAAGTATATAGAAATGGCACCTGAAAAGGTCCCATATACATACACTCTACATGTCCGTTGTCACTGCCTCCCAGCACCTCCTCCAAACCCCTGAGCAAGTACTGATCAGAGGGACTCATCTCACCACTCTACTCCCAAAAGACAACGGTTCATGTGTTTCTGCAAAAAGATATTTACAAAGTGATATTTCACTACCTCTACATTTAACATACGTTGGGCACTTCTAAACATCTAGATAGACCAGATGTTTCAAGTAAGGACTGTTGTCCACTATGTACACAGCAGTCCAGTAAACGGCACACATGTAACAAGAGTAATTAAAAATTCTTTAACACAAAATGAAAAAAAATATTGTTCTACTAACTCTACTTTGTCATACACTGGCAACCTCTTTAACATCTAGAGTGACTAGATGTTGTAAATTAGGACCCCTTTGTCCTTTACATACACTATGTACACAGAAAAGCCAAACAAATGGGCTAATGGTTCCCTTCCACTCACGGACCACAATGTCTTAGAGCTCTGGACTTCCTTCTGGGAACCTGGGCACAAACACAATGTGGTCAACTCAGGAGAGGTGTGGCTATTCCTCTCCAAACACTATTTCAAACGAACCCTAACAAAAAGGTATTTACAGAATGTTTTACTACTTATAAAATATGTCAGGCACTTCCGAGCAGCTAGAAAAATGTTCCCCAAAAAACCTGGCATTTTCAAACACTCAAATACACACACGAACACACGCGAAAACATGGTGTGGGGGGTTAAGAAATGAGGAATAAAATGCATACACAATAGAATAAAAGAGAGAGAGAGAGAGAGAGAGACACGTCTTCTTCACATGACCAATCTGGCTCCGGACCTCTTCTTCTTCCTGCTTGGTCCTCTAAGCTACTGAACAGAGACGAGGGTCGCTCCTGGGTCTTTCTAGAGGCGGCCTAAACAATTCCATTTCAAAGTCACTTGTAGAAGACGTGTCTACGATCTTCTTTTTATGGCGACTGGGTATACAGGTGATCTCCTACTTCTACTTCACCCTCCATCGGCAATCTCTACAGTTAGATGTCCAGACTTAGCCAAAAGTCTAAAAAGGGTCGGGGGAAAGGTTGAGAGCAGCTTTTTCATATTATGTACACGGGCCTTCTACGGCGGCAGGTTAAGTCATCGCCAGGGTTCCGATTGGCCGCATGCGGCCGTCGCGTCTCGGCTTCTCTTGGGTGTTAGGAAGACCCGCAGCCCAACAATCGATCGTTCCTCTTGCCATTCGGGGCCCCGCTCACCTTCTCCCAGGCCCGTTGAGACCCCTGTTCATCCGGGTCTGAGAGCTCGTCCACGGGCGGTCCCCTCCCAGCGATGGCCGAGTGTTCTTGCGCAGACCCGCCGCCTCAGGCCGCAGAAGCCCCGAAGGCCCAGCCTTGGCCTTCAGGTAGCCGCCATTCTTTCCGCCACGCCACGCTCGCCGCCACCCGGAGACGTCCTCGAAGGCCTGGCTGGGGCTTCTCCGTGGGCTCGACCCTGGAGAGCAGGGGGCCGGTGGAATCGTGGAGGCCGCGCGCAGAGGCCGCCGCCATCCAGGCGCAACCTTGGCAGGGAAAGAGTCGCTGCAGAATCGCCGCGTGGCCCGGCCGGTGGCTGCCGCGAGGGCTCGGGTTCGTAGCGTCCGCAGGATAGGGACCGAGGCTCACCCGGGCCCCCCGGGCTCACCCGGCACAGGCCGAGGCCGTAGGGGGGCCCGGGTGGAAGAAGGCCGCACTACCTAGCTCGCTGCGCTCTCTGCCGGAACTGACTTGGCAGTTCTTCTCGCCCAGACAGGAGCGGCACCGGAAGTCCCCACAAACACCGCCCGGAGAGCTACGGTTCCCCAGCTGCAAGGTTCCCCGGAGCGAGGTGTCCTTTGCAACACTAGTGGAATAAGGCGGGGGGGGGCGGGGGGGGGGGGGGGGGGGCATTTTTTCTTTTTTAAGTCTCTTTACATCTTTTGTGAGGACCAGAAGGCCAGGGAGAGAATAAAAGGCCAAAAGTGAAAAAAGAAAAAAAAGAAAAAGCTCACACTAGCAGACCCAGCAATTTGTGATGCATTATAAAAATAATTATAGCCAAACTCCTAAGGGCCTGGCATACTACACTAGGAACAGCTATTCTCACTAGAAATGGTGTTATAAACTAATTATCTAGTAAGATAGTGAACTGCCTGCCTCTTATCTACTCAAATACAACCCATAGTATTGTTCCATGAAGCTAAGAAGGCAAATCAGCCCTCTCTCCCATATCACCCCTCCCACACTGTTTCTGTCCACGGGAGTGTGTGTGTGTGTGTGTCTGTCTGTGTCTGTGTTTGTGTGTCTGTCTGTCTGTCTGTCTGTGTCTGTTTGTCTGCTTGTCTGCATCTGCGTCTTCGTGAGAGTTTTAGATGCCCTGGAACCGGAATTACAAACAGCTGAGCTGCGCCATCTCTCCAGCCCACATGAAACAAAGTCTTGAAAGAGGCAAGGAGTAACCATTCTCACGGAGTGTGGGTGAAGAGCCTCCCTAACAGAAGAGAACAGCACACAGTTAGCAGGCTACAAAACTGGACCACATGGGCCTTACCTGCTCCACAAAGAGCAAAGACCAGGAAAAAGAGGAGGGTTGGACCTGGTCAATGTATACAAGACAGAAATGAGAGCTACGGAAGGGCTTTGAGATGCACCACGGAAGACAGCTGAATCGGGGACAAGGACAGAAACGAGAGACCTTACAGTAGATGGTGAAGTATGGTAAAGGCTTGTACAGTAGTTCTCCTGACCCTGGATTCCCTTTTTCGTTTCAACTACCCAGAGGTGAACTGCTTCCCAGAAATACTAAGTGGCTTATTCCCAAATTGTCACTGTGTAAGTTTAACATTGCCCATAGTTGATGGTACAATACTTCTCTGTTCTATACCACCCTTTCCAGATATGACATGTTCTGTTGTTTACTGCCCCCACTCACTGGTCAATTAGTCACTCTCTCAGTTATCCCGCTGACTATTATCAAACCACACAGCAAGTTCCAAGTCAGCCAAGGCTTCATAATGAGCACTCCCCTGCCCCGCAAAACATACCAACAGCAACACTATCCTTGGGCCTGGAGAAATGGCTCAGCAGTTATTACTTGCTCTAT
This sequence comes from Hylomyscus alleni, assembly GCA_019843855.1. Taxonomy (NCBI): domain Eukaryota; kingdom Metazoa; phylum Chordata; class Mammalia; order Rodentia; family Muridae; genus Hylomyscus; species Hylomyscus alleni. The sequence goes on from JADRCC010578263.1 coordinate 32,439, forward strand.
CAGTGGATTAGAGTTTAGATTCCAGCACCTATATCAGGAAGCACAAGATGTCTGTAACTATAACACTAAGGAATCCAAAGCCCCTTTAGCTTCTGTTAAAATACACACACACACACACACACACACACACAC
>JADRCC010578264.1:7050-26750 GCA_019843855.1 Hylomyscus alleni
CCAGCTCTGAAGTGAGTGATGATCATAGAGGGAACAGGTAAGCTCCTAGAAAGAGAGTCTCTTTTTGCCTAACTTCTGGATCCAAAGTAAAGTCTACTGTCAGCAGGTGTGCTGGCTATGTTTGTGTCGACTCAATACAAGCTAGAGTCATCCAAAAGGAAGGAACCTCAATTGAGAAAATGTCTATGTAAGATCTGGCTTTAAGGCATTTTCTTAATTACTGATTGGTGTGGGAGAGCCCAGCCCATTGTGGCTGATACCATTCCTGGACTGGTGGCCCTGGGTTGTATAAGAAAGCAAGTTAAGCAAGCCATGAGGAGCATGTCGGTAAGCAGCACCCTTCTGTGGCTTCTGCACCAGCTCCTGCCTCCAGGTTCCAGCCCTGTGTAAGTTCCTGTCCTGACGGCCTTCGGTGATGGACTAGGATGTAGAAGTGTAATCCAAACAAACCCCTTACTTTCCCAAATTGCTTTGGTCGTGGTCTTTTTCATTTTAGCAATAGAAATCCTAAGACAGAAGCAACCTTACGTCTGAGGAAGACCATACCCATCCCTAGCCTACACGCCAGCCTGGCAGCCCTGCTTAGAAGGGCTTTTTTGCCATGAACTAACTCCTTGCAACATTGGACCATCTCAGCGAATCCTTAGGGAGGCTTGGTGTTGTCTGTGAGAGTCATAAACTGGGCAGATGAAAACCAGAGGAACCTACTTCACCCCACCCACACATCAAAGAGGAGAAGGAAGTTTTGAGAATGCACGCACCCACCACTACTCCGTTTTCTAGTCGTTTGCACCCTCGCTGAAACAACCCTCCTACTGCTCCACACCTTTGGCTAAGTAGCTATGTTCTCAGGTGCTGCACATCAGAGATAACCAGGTGTCCAGGTAGAGAGGCGCTCTCCTGGGATCACAGGAAGCGGGAAGCTGAGGTGGGAAGATCAAGAGTTTGAGGGGAGGTTGGTGAGACCCTGTCTCAAAGGGGGCAAGAGCTTCTGCGTTCATACGTAGAAGCAAAGGACAAGGCCGAGCTCTCTACCTCGGCATGGTGTGAAGACTTCCAGAACAGCAATAGCTCCTAGGCTGAGCTGACGTGAGGCAAACAGGAGCTCCGGCCAGAGGCAACAGGTCTTGCCCTCTGCCCTACTCTCAGGGGGAACTTGAACTATCCGGAGGAGTACTGGACTCTCCTATCCAGTTTAGAAAGAGATATTAGGCCAACCTCACCCAGTACTTAGGAACAGCTGACCTGACACATAGTTCACCCTTTAAGTACATATGATTAGGTGTCATCCTCAAGGGCCTGTCTTTAAATGAGGACAGCCACCTCCAAAGGGAGGTGCCTGTCCGTCCACTGTACCATCTTTGTCTTGGTCACCCAACAGATCCTTTGTGTGGGGAGGAGACTGAGATCTGTCTGCTCTCCCTGGCCCTGTGACTCACTGCCATTTGCGATTGGGTCATAAATCAATCATTTGTCCATGTGATCTGAACACCTTTGTCCTTGTTTAAGACTGAAGAGATCTTCAGGGGGAGAGGATGTAATCCCCCTCTAAACATAGCAAGAGGTGGAGGGCTCTAATTTTGAAAGAAAGGTCTCCTGCCCTCTGGACAGTCTAAATTCCCAAGAAGGGAGAGCCACACAGGACACACTGTTCAGTCACCGGCAGACGGAGAACCAGGGCGGCAAAGCCTGGAGCAGACACAGTTCAGACCTAGCAGCAAGAGTGTTGGAATGAGGGCAGCAGCAGCCGCTGCAGTCCTACAGGAAAAGGCTTGTTAGGGCTTAGGTTAGGAGTTTGAGTTGCATTTGGAAGTAGGGAAGAGTCTTGTTAGCAGTGAAACACAAGTGTGTGGTACCCAGTGCCTGTTGTTCACCATGACTGCCTGGAGACCTTGACAGCTCCCATCTTCTTCCTGGTTACACTGGAAGAGTAGTCACAAAGGCCTAAACAAACAACCCTGAGAAAAAAAGGAGGCCAACACCAAATGACATTGTTGACAAAGTTTAAGCCTTCAATGAAGCCAGAGGTCATTCTCCGAGCAGCTGGATGAGGCCCCAGACACACAGACTGGAAGGTAGGTGTCAACACTGGCCTCTACTTTAAGATGGATACCAAGCCAGGTTCCTCCCCATCACCCAGTGACCACTGGGAGACTGAACGGCATGCACAGCTTAGGCAACTTTTAACACCAAGGCCTGGCCCTGTGACTCACTGTCATTGGCGGTTGGGTCATAAATCAATCATTTGTCCATGTGATCTGAACACCTTTGTCCTTGTTTAAGACTGAAGAGATCCAGGGGGAGAGGATGTAACCCCCCTCTAAACATAGCAAGAGGTGGAGGGCTCTAGTTTTGAAAGAAAGGTCTCCTGCCCTCTGGACAGTCTAAATTCTCAAGAAGGGAGAGCCACACAGGACACACTGCTCAGTCTCCAGCAGACGGAGAACCAGGGCGGCCAAGCCTAGAGCAGACACAGTTCAGACCTAGCAAGGGTGCTGGAATGAGGGTGGCATTCATATCCTCACAGACACCGACGCTGTTACATGCTCAGTTTTTTGGAGGAAACTGAGAACTGTTGGCATTAGGATTAGTTTAAGTGCAAGCCTGCCCTTTGCACCAGCTCACAATGGCCCTGGCGTCCCAGCCTTCCGGTCTCAGGGGATTAAGGCATCTGTGACTGGCCATCTGCGTTTCCACCTAGCTTTGACATTTCATGAGAAACCTTGGAGATGGGAGATAACGCCTGGGAAGGCTGTCTGCCCTCCTCCCGGCCCAGAGGTGACACGGAGCCAGCGTCCCTTCTCAGGACGTGGCTGGCTGCGCGCCCGCCCCGCCCTGGCTGGGGCAGGAGGGCGGGGCTGCGCAGGGCAGCCACGGCCACGCAGTTTCCCCCGCCCGCCGCCGCGCCGGGTCTGCGCCCAAATAAGGACAGCGCTTCCCGGAGGATGGCGTGACGCGCGACGGCCACGTCAGCGGCGCGGGGGAGGTGCAGAGACCGCGGTGACGCGGTCGGAGCCAACGGGGAGCACCCACCCCCACCCCTGAACCTGGCACCCTCTCCAGAGGGTCACCCTGTCCAGCTTGTCACCCTCCCTAGCCAGACACCCTCCGCAGCCTGGTAGCCTTCTGGGGCCCGAGTGGGCAGCGTCTTGGGATTAGTTGTGTTGCCTCCGGGTGACAAGGCAGTTCAAGTGGGCTTGGGAGTGTAGTTTTACTGAAAAGCTGAGGGAGTTTGCTCCTGGGTATTTAAAACAATCACCGGTCAGTGGAAACCGGGTCTTCAAACAAAAACAACACGATACCACCTCCCTTGGGAAAAGAGACTGGCTTCCCTCCCCATCTGCCCCAGCCAAGTCAAGTTGAAATACCTGGCCTAGGGGCAGAGAGAGGAGAGGCAGGGGTATCTGGCAGCTGCCTAGCAGGAGTGGGCAACAGAGAAAGGGGGAACTGAACTAGAAAAACTTCTGGGAGGGCAGCTAGGGTGCCCAGGCCTTCTTAGAGCATGCCACCAGTGCCAGAGAAACCCGTGACAGCATCTGTCTCAAACTCTATCCCTAGGCCATGCACCCTCAAGTAGGTAGTGGGTGGAAAGGCTATGGGAACTGTGTATAGTAAAAAGATTCCCAGAGGCCTCGGAGAGAAAGGGTATATTGCTGACATGATGTGAGATACACAGGAGGCAAGAGGTAAGAGCGAGACCTAACCAGAGCGCTCAGCCTGGGATGGCTTGGGGGAACTCCGTCGTCTAGGGGAGGGGCACAGGGAAAGTCCCAGAGCATCCTTGCCTACCACGCTGCTTACCCACACACAACCTCTCTCCTCTACAACCCACTTCCTCTGTTCACTTCCTCCAACTCAGGTTCTGCCTGGTGGAGCATCAGCTGTCTGGAAACCTCACCCAGCCCACCCTCTGGGCACAGTGACAGAGGGGAGCCGGGCTTACAGGAAGGTAGTGGCTTCTGACAGGGCACCAGCAAGGATGTGGCTGGTTTGTCTTGGGTATGAACACAGTCTCAGTATTTTTAAAGGCACAGGAACAGTGCCTTTCTTCCTAGCCACTGTCTTGGGACTGGATGATGCCAATGGTGTTGGGGGTGGGTCCGGCAGCAGGATCAAGTCAGTGTTCATGCATGTGACTGTGGGTAAACTTTGGGGATGTTAGCTCTGCCACTCACTGTGAAGTCTTGGCCAGTTTCTCACTTCTCTGGATCCCGATTTCCTCGTTTGAGAAATAGCAATGGAAGTATTAGTTTGCTTGTTCCTTTGAGGACTGTGGGGGGGGAGGGGCATGCTTATTAAGCACGTTGCACATATGTTCATTCTTTCTACAGTATTTAGCTCCTGGCACAGAGTGAACACTTCATAGTATCTGTTATAGTGGCTAGTGGCAATGACAGCAATGGATGCTCTCTCTGGGACAGCACATGGAATCAGACAGAATCATTGGGTGCCCCAGATTCCCCTTAGAGGGTCCTTTCCTCTTAGTTGTCTTCCCGGACCTTTGCCATCCCCCTCACCCTCTGCAGCCTATCACTAGCCTGGCTTCCAGGGACAAGTCGTCATGGTTAAGAAGACTAGACAGCTCTACACCCCATCTCTGCCATGCCTATGACATGAAACTCTTCTGAGTCTTAGTGTCCCCACTCCATGGAATCGTGGGAACACCTTCAGATTTGGGTCCCTGAGCTAGGAGATTAAAGTTGGTAAAGGGACTTTGCAAATAGCCCTGGCCTCTCTGTTCCAAATCTCCCTTTCCATTCCCAGCTGCTCCTGTAGCTGGGGCTGTCTCAGCCTTACACCCTTTGTCTATATCTTTGTCGATAGCTTTCCCTTTCCCTCCAAGTCCTGGAAGGGGATCCTGGCTCCCTTGGTGAGCATTCTCCAGGCAGGACACCTTAGTATGGGGGCAGCTTGTCAAACCCAGGGCAGGGCATCGAGTATGAGCCCCCATCAGAGTCAGTTTCTTTTTTTGTCTCTCAGCAAACCCAAGTGTCAAAGGCAGAAGGAAGTGACCTCAAAGAATTTGGGGAAGTAAACTCTGTCCCTCGTTAGGGGGGAACAGAAGGGAAGAGGAAGAGCCTTCCTGGCTGGGTTCACAGCCCTCTGAGAAGCCGTGCAGAGAGCCCCACCTGCTTTCTTCCTGAGAAGGAGGTGGGTGATCTATACACAGGGAACCTAGGGCGAGAAGTCTGCCTCCTCCCAGCTAGGACATTCACCAAAGCTCTCCCACCCCCACCTCCCTCTCTCCTCTTCAGCAGAGCTCACAGAAACAGCAGCTCTCCTCTAGCTGGTGGGCTTACTCATGAGACTTCTCACCCCCCTCTGACCTCGGCTAGCTAAAAACGTTGGCAATCAGGTAGCTCCAGGCTTAGACCCTGCTTTCCTGGCACGCAGGGGGCAACTCTGGGACCCATACCTCTCTCATGGGGGTGGACCCTGTCTGTCCCCAAGCTGATCTACTCCACTCACACCTGAATGCCCTGGGTTCCTCCTGTGCCCCAAGTCCTCTGACCTGGCGTTGCCCACTGGCCTAGCCCTGGGCATTCATTCTTCTTACCAGCATAACTTGACTCCCGGGAGACATTCTCCAAAATGAGAAGAAGGCCTCGAAGGAGAGGCAGAGGTCTATGAGGAAGACTGACCCTCCCAAAGAGTTGTACATGACGTCCTCGGGCAATAGCCAACTGCGAAAGAACATAAAGAGGGTGCGCTGGAAACCCTGAGATCCAGACCCCTCAGAAATGATCCTCCATCCAGCAAGTGATGGTGGATGCTGTTTTCTGAGAGGCCGTGGGAAGACTGTGGAGAGGCTGTGAGGTGTTCAGGAGGCACGTATCTTAAGCAATGCCACTGTGGGCACGCATGCTCCTCTGTCTGTCACCTCTCCTAACCCTGGGTCCCACCAGCTTCCATCCCTGAAAGTGGCCCTACCTCTCTGAATACCCAGTACAGGCCAGCCTCCTCCGCAGCTGAGCCCACCCCACCCTGATTCCTTGGGGTTGACTTATTTAATTTCCATCTGGTGCTGGGGGGGGGCAGAAGACATGAGAAGTAGCCTCAAGTGTCCCCCCAAGGTTTGCACATTTCTTTTATGCTCTAGGTCTCCTGCCCAGCATGGTAAGGGTGTGTAATCCTGTCACTCCAGGAGTGTGGGAGAGCAGCCGGCATCTCTTTGTTCTCCCTAGTTCAGGAGAACCCATAGCGCTGAATGGGTGTATGTTTGGAAGAGGGCACACAGCCAAGCAGTTTCTTGGGACAAAAAAAAAAAAATTGTTTCTACTACATAGAACCACAAAGACAAATGGCTCTCCAGCTATAGAGGGCGTGTGTTTCCCTTTTTGTGAGTAGGGGTAATTGTGGATTCACCAGGAGCCAGTAATGAGCACGGGAAAGCAGCTGCCCATGGGAGTCCATAAGGCCCTGGAAAACCAAGCTCAGTGGGGCTTTACAGGGAACTATTGAGAGAAGGATGAAGAAAGCTGACCGGTCCCAGCTTCCACGCTCACCAGGCAGTGTACCTAGCCCCGGCTCTCCCGGAAGGTGTGGTGGGGGCAATTGTGCCTAGTACAGTCTGCTCTAAAAGCAGCTGGCACACTGCTTATCAGCCCACACCCCCAGTGCTGCTCAGGGCCCAGAAGCTTCTGAACTCGGTTCAGCCAGAAGAGAACACGCTCTTTTCACCTCTGTGTACAGTGGAGGCGCATGAGCACTTCACCAATAGCAGTGAGGGAGATGATCCTCCTGAGGGGACTGGGAGCTAGGAAATCTGAGAAGCATTTCTGTTTATCTTTTCTGAGAACTCTTTACATGTAAGACATCTGATTGGCCAAAGCACACCTTATTGATAAGTTCAGCCCTTCCCCCTCCCCCTTAGACCAGTGTTGATCATCTCTCATAGCTTCTGCATTTACCCTATCCTCTAATCTTCCCAAGGATCTCATAGATTGACTGTGTGATTAGAGAGGCCAACCGGGTCCTACAACTCCCAGCAGCTCCTCTCCGATCCCATCATCTTTACCCCACGGCCATTCCACTGGTGAAGCCCCAAGGAGTTTGGGGGTGGAGTTCAAGATCCCTCATAGAAGGGTGACTTGGTATAGAGGTCAACAGTGGGTACTATTTGGGGCAGACATGGTGTAGGGAAAGGGCTGGCCATGTCCCAATTGGCTCTTTTCCCTCTTCCAAGACATCTTACCCCTGCCCTCCTGGGATCAAGGAAGTTCATGAAAGATTGCTAGAACCCAAGTTAGTAGAGACCAGTATAAATCCGGCCTGTTGCAAAAACACTTCAGGTACTCAGAGGCCTGGAATTCATAAACATACCTGGATCCAAGTATATTCTGCACGGACTCTGGAAGCGGGAGTCAGTAAGTCCCGTCTCCTTGCCTGCTGGTACCTACTGGATAATACTGTCCTACGCTGCCATAGGAAACAGACAGTCAGCCCACCCAGCCCAGCTCTCCAGCATGAAGCCAGAAGTTAGGGGCCTCTGGAACTCCTCCGCTGTGCCACCATCTTGCTGGGCACCCCCATCTCCCTCGATGTGAAGTGAGATTGTTGGCTGACTATGAGTTAAGACCCTCATGAGCCCAGATAGCTTGATAATTTTCTTTGTACCGTGTGACCCCGACTTTCTCTGTCCTCTCCACTTGCTTTCACTGTGCTAGTCTTGTGTACATCCTATTAAAGCAACTAGTAGTACACACCAGGCAGGTACTGGTGAAATCTGCAGTGACCACAGAGTGGTAGAGAGGACCGGCAGGCAAACAACTGATAAAATCAAGATCTCGGGGGAGGAGGGCAGGTTTTGGAGTTTGTGTTTGTTTACTTGTGACTCAGGCTAGCCTAGGCTGGTCAGGAATTCACACTTAACCCAGTAACTCATTGTAGGTTTGAACCTTGCGCAGTCCTCCTGCCTCCACTTCCTGAATGCTGAGGTTGCAGGTTCCAAACACCACACACTGTTCCCATCGTCCTCCTCCCTTGAAGCAGTCAGACCATGTGGCCCAGACTGGCCTTGAACTCTCCATCCTCCTGCCTTAGCTTTCAAGTACTGCCACACACCAAGTTATAAGAACCATTTGAGTACCCAAGAAGCATCTTTTGAACTTCCGCTCGGAGTGCCGTGCTGTAGGGCTGAGCTCAAAGTCAAGAATTCCTTTCTGACTAAGAGGCTGTGTACTTTCCACCCAGAGTGTAAAGGGAGCAAATGCCTGAGACTGCTGCTGCTTGAGGTCTAGATTCTGACGGCCCCTTCTGAACCCTCCAGGCTCCTCCTCCCAGCCGCTGGAGAACCGCCACATTGAGAGGCAGAACCTGAGAGGCGTCAGAGCCCATTCATTTTTAATAGTCCAGCTGCCATGGGCTCCCTGACGTTCCTCTGCACATAAGGGCTCTCAGTTGACAGGCCTGGGCCTGTCAATGTTTAATGGAAGCAAGGATCTTATCTGGAGTCCCAAGTCGTTTAGATTACTCCTGTGTAAGGAGCTGTGGTGTGGGATGGCGACAGCAGATGGAAGAGTCCTCGAGGTCTGCTGCTCTTTGGAGCAGGGAGGAATTCTCAGAGTGAAAACAGTGTGTGGGTGGCCCAGAAAACACCACATAAGGGACACAAAGCCCTATCTCACTTTGGCCAGGCCCTGACCACACTTTCAACAGCTTTGCCTTCGAATCACTTCCAGATGCCCAGTGCACGCCCGGCCAGGGGCCTCCTGGGAAATCCAAGACACAAGGTAATGGATGAAGTTTGGAGAGACTTAAAAATAGATGTCCACTGGGCCTGTTCTGGTGTCCCCTCAGCAACCAAACCTGCCTGTATTTGGGAGAAGAGACGCCATCTGGCTTGCCTCTGCTATCAAAGTGTTGAATGTAGTGACTGCAAGTACACACCATCCTGCCAGACTGAGCTGGGCCGCTCTGTGCTCCCGGTCCTGACTCCAGAGCAACTAGGGGAGGGACTGGTGCGGCTCCCCAAGGGCCCGAGGAATGCCTTAAGCCCAGAGTCAAGTTCTATTTGGGGAATGGAACATCATGGTTCTAAACACAAGCCGGATGTTATTTACAAAACTTGTCTAATGGCCCAGCCTCCATGCCGGCAACTCATTGGCTGCTCGTCTAATGGCCCAGCCTCCATGCCGGCAGCTCATTGGCTGCCGGCTCAGGTTTCTCTAGCGGGCTTTCTCCCGACTTTCTCCTGTCCTACCACAGTTTCTTCCTCTTACAGATAAACATTCCAGCCAGGAGTGTCTCAATGACTACTGACTGTCACTCACCGCTGAGACGTGTGGAGGGAGGCCAGCAGGAGCAGTTCCTAACTGGGGGGCTGAGGCTTGGGAAGGGGAGGCCGGCAGGAAAGAAAGGGGATTGACATCACCCTGCCCTGCTGTCTGCCATTCTTATGGGGGTTAAAATGAAAGAGGGCCGGGTCTTCTCCCAGTTAACCCATGCAGCTGGAATCCAAGTGATTCCAAGTCAGGTGATTTAAGCTTTTTCGCTCCAGTTCAGACTGTGAAGAAGTCTGGCTGAATGGATCAAAACTGGCCAGCACACTGGACAGACATTCCGAACACCTGGCCCTTGACTGCTAAGTTGTATTTGGGGAGGTTGAACTAGAGACTGAAAAATCCTGACAGACACTCCTAAGTCCAGAGGAAGTCTGAATCCGAAGTGTCAGCACTATGGGCACATGCTCTTTGTATCACTGGGTCTCTTAGGCCACCCTGTCCCCTTTCCTCATCTCTTCTTATGCTTGTTCACTCAACACCTCCTCCATAACCTTCTCTCCCACACAGCGCAGGCCTGTGGGCTGCATGTGGTATGTATAATAGTAGCCCTTGCCCCAGTGACCCATGAGTATTAAGTGAGCTAACCCCTGTGGAATGCTTGGGCCAGCATGGAGTACGAGCGCCCTGTTGCTGTATGGTTTCTCATCCTCCATGCAGGGTAAGAAGCAGAGCTCCACTTTAAAGAAAACCCGTCACGTGAACCCTTCTAGGCCCTAGCATTATCCCAGACCCGAACACAGGCAGCTGTATCCCATGGGTTTTCCCTAAAGGCAACAAAGACTCGTCAAGAAATGTCCAAGCTTAGGTTCTGACATAGAAAACCAAGTAAAGACAAGGCTTTACTCTGTCAGCAAACACACGGGCTTCCTGAGAACCCAAGGACACTTGTGAAGGGCTCATGAGCAACACAGTGGCCTGGCTGGCCATCTAATACTCCTATGATGGTGCTGACCATCAGGTCCTTGGGATCTGGAGCAGAGGAGGTTTGGCAGGGCAGCTCAGATAAGCCTCTCGTTGAGAAGAGCTGCAAAATGGCAGCCACTTTAAAGATGAAGGAGGGGATTGGATGGAGGGAAAGCCTCGCTTCAGCACTCAGGCCCGGGGCAGAGGGTGTGGAGTGGCACAAGCCTCTTACATGGAGGGTGCTAAACAGCACCTTCTAATTCAGGTAGAACTAACTCAGGTCTCACCCTATCTGGGGCCTCTTGTGAGTCCCTGTGGGCTGGGGACAAGATCACGGTGGGAGATGATCACCTTCCTTCTCAAATGGTACCTGCTCTACACACTAACTAGCTCTCATTCAGAAAGGCTTGGGGAACAGAGATCCATGACTTGGACCAGGCACTTCGTAAGGATGAAGAAGACAAATAGGCAGAGGCCACAAGAGAGAATGTTACTGCTAAGGAGGAAACCAAACCATGGGGAAGAGGGAGATGTTACACCGAGCAGCAAGGACGTGAGAGGCTCCCACTCCTGCCCCAGGCAGCTTCCCATCCTCCTGTCGAACATCTAGACAAGAGTTGGAAGGAACAAGCCGGGGCTTGATCCTAGAGTGTGACGACTTGGGTTCACTGAAAGGAATGTTGCTATTCTTAGAAACCAAATCCTGGGATGGAGACACTAATTTCCCCCTATGAAGGCCCTGTGACAACCCCACCAAAACTGGACAAAAAGCAGCTATGGGCAGTGTTGTGGGCTCTGGCTTGGGGTCTACCGCCTGCTGAAAACACAATCTGAATCTTAAATACAGTCTTAAATCTCCCAAAGGCTCATGTAGGAAGGCTTGATCTGCAGCTAATGGTGCTCTTTGGGGACCATAGAAATGTTAGGAACCCAGCCAAAGGAAACAAACTGCAGGCAGTGGAAACTTTGAATGGTTTATTTTGTCTTGTGTCCTTTTCTCTGCTTTTCTTTGCTCCCTGGCTGCCATGGGATGAGCAGCCTTCTTCCCCACTGGCTCCCAACACCATCATCTTCTGCCTCACCTCAGAGGCCAAGAAATGGATCCAGGGATCCTATGCTAAAACTTCTGAAGCCATGAACCCTTAAGTTGATTCTCTCAGGTATGTTTGTCACCAGCTACAAAGGTGACTAACACCCTTTTCTTTCTCTCTCCCTGGGTGGAGGCCCAATACCCATCTATCCCAGAGAAAAGGATGGATTTGGAGTTCCCAGTCAAACCCTCCGCTGGAGGTGACTGGGCTGGGTGGGAGGAGGGGAAAGTCCAGTCTGAGGCAGGACCAGGGCCTGGTGCTGCCTTCTGAGTCAGTTCTAATGCCCAAGGCCAGAGAGAAGAGACCAGGCCCAGCCCAGACTTTGGAAGACTTCTGTGTCAGGTTTGTACCACAGTCTGGGCTGCTATCCCCATGGTCGCAGGGTCCTCCACTCATGCTTGGAGAGTTCCCTGGCTATACTCCCCAGATCGATCTCTTTCTTTAATAAGCCATTTACAGAGCACTTATTTATACCAGGAATTACAGGGGGCTGAGAACACCACAGGAAACGGTGTAGTAAAAATATCACTCCTGCGTTGCTCATGTTTTACGGGGGTGGGGGGGGTGGGGGGCGAGACAAACAACCAACAAGTGGATATGCAAAATAAAAGTGTTTGTTAACATCTATCTTGGTTTGCTTGCTTTCTCCTGCTACAATGGGAAGGAAATGGTTAATTTCATCTTCAACTTCCCAAGTCATAATCTATCATTGAAGGAAGTCAGGGTAGGAAGTAAAGCAGGAAGCTGGAGGTAGAAACGGAAGCGAAGACTACGGAGAAACAGTGTTTTTCTGGCTTTCTCCATGGCTTGCTCAGCCTTCTTTCTTGTATTGTCCCAACCATTTGCCTAGGGGTGACACCGCCCACAGTGGGCTTGGCCTCTCACATCCATCATTAATCAAGAAAATACCCTACGAGCTCATCTACAGACAATCTGATAGAAACATTTTCTTAATTGAAGTTCCTCCTCCCAAATAACTATAGTTTGTGTCAAGTTGACAAAAAAAAAAAAAAAAAAAAAAAAAAATAGCCAACATCAAAGGCTAAGGTGAAAGAATAAAGCAGAGAAAAGGGGTAGGCGATATCGGATGGGTGGTGTTTCTTTCTTTCTTTTTAAGAGGTCTCACTACGGAGCTCTGGCTGTCCTGGAACTCACTCTGTAGACCACCAGGCTGGCCTTGAACTCACAAAGATCCTCCTGCCTGTCTCTTTCAAGTACTGGGATTAAAGATATCTGCCACTGTGCCTGGCTCAGGGGTGAGTTTAGTCTGGGTAGGGAGAGATGGTCTCATGGACTCCAAGTGAGTAGGGAGGCGCAAGGATCCGAATGAGAAGCGTTCGGAGGAAAGGCATCGGGCCAGGACAGTGTGGCTGGAGATGGAAGAAGAGGAGAGGAAAGTCACAAAGCAGTGCTGTAGTGAAGACTCTCGGTGTATGAAGAAGTCACAACACGTGACATATTGTTAAGGGATCGTGTCTGACAGCTGTGACGGGGACGGATGAAGTAGGACAAGGGTGAGGAAAGACAGAGATCAAGAAGGTAGCAGTAAAACAGTGGCAGCAAAGACAGTGGTTTGGGTAGGGCTGTTGTCAGTCGGGAAGCAAGAGCCCACTATTTTGAAAGGGAAGTTGACGGGATATGCTGATAGGGTGCGTCTGTGTCAGATACTCCGTGAGACCCGTGGTAGGCAGTCTCCTGATCATGTAAGGGTCACTTTGATGTCCCGCTTTGCACATTGGAAAACTCACATTTGAAGTACTTGAGAAACGCAGAGAATCACGTAGCTAGCAAATTCTGTAACTAGAGCTGGCTTAAGCCAGGTCTTCTGCTGCGAGCAACCTAGAGTGCTCAGCCGCTACACCATGAAGCGCCCTAGCCCTGCTCCTGTGCGCACCAGTTCTGTGCCCTCACTGGGCCGCACACAGATAGGAGCCCAACGGTGAGGAAGGCCCAGTTATTGACCCTGAAGAACATGGTTTGGAGAAGGAGATCCAGATAATGAAAAATAACATTAGGTAAACAGATGGGGCCTTAGATATGATGAAGAGACAGGTCACATGCCCATGATGGGGAAGAGAGAGAAGACATTTTGAAGGATGTACCAAGTGGGGATGGAGTTAGGCTTTGCACAAGACAAGATCTGCACAAATATCCCTGCATGGCCCAGCCACTCAGAGGGGTGAACCCAACATTTGGGTTGGAAGGAATGTGAGCAGGCCTGGAGCCAGCAGTCAGAGCACCCTGAAGCCAGGGAGTCACTACAGGTTCCCGAGGGACAATGGGATGGGGGTACAAGAGTGTGAGGCGTCAGGCCTGAGTTTCCCAAAGAACTCTCCTTCCACGGAGGGTAGACAATAGGGCAGAGAGGCCCCTTATCCTGTGAGGATACCCTCCCCAGAAGATCTTCTATAACAGAGAGTGAGCACATGTTTCCAGGAAATACAGAGTGCTTCCCCCCCCCCACTTGTGTGCATATGTGTGCTGGTCTATAAATACACTCAGACAGGCTTTGGCTGGAGTCTCTGCGCCCTGAGGGCATTGGCTCTGGCTCTGGCCCTGGCTCCTGAGCTGCTTTTGTCCCAGCAGCAATATAATTACCCAGAAGGCTGGGGCGGGGGGCAGGAATGTAGTTGTCATATCCTGAGCCCACTTAGGTCATCCAAGCAAACATTTTGCTTTAAGAGCCTGTAAAGGACAAGCTGACTCCGCAGTGGGATGGGAGGGGAACCTCTAGCCGGTGGTTCCAGGTCCATTCTGGGCACAGACAGAGGAGGAGGGCAGGGTGACTTTTCCCCACCCGATTCCACGAACCTTCATCCTTTGAATCCCAGTAAAGGACAGAGAAAGACAGACAGAAACAAAGACATTGAACACCGAGGAGGGGTGAGATGGTTCAGCAGGTAAAGTTGTGTGTTGTAAGCCACAGCTGACTTCCTCAAGTTGTCCTCTGACCTACATAAATGCACTCTGACATGGCAGACCTGCATGTAGACACACACACACACACACACGCACACGCACACGCACACACACACACACACACACACGTGTCTTCAGATCGTCTCCACTGTGCCTTCGACATCCTCTGATGACACTGTGCCCAGTGGTTTATCTGGATGCTTCATCATGGGGAGAGGAGGGGGAAAGGGAGAAGAGGAGAGGAGAGGAGAACTCAGGAGAGCAGAAGTGGTCTGCGGCAGGGACTAGCACCGACCAGGGTCTGCCTGGAGAAGGTGACTGTAAACCTACCATCTGTAGACATGGCAGCCGCCTAGCACCTGTCAACAGCGGTGATGATTTGGACACTGCTCTCAGGGCTGATCAACACAACCTCTCTTGTACTGTCCAGTAGCTCTCTGAAGTGTTTAGTGATATCTCCATCAGTCAGGGAGAGAAGGTGGGACTCGAGCGGCTGCTGTGTGCGGTGGGCGCAGTGCTAAGGACTTAGACATGGCAGAGCTGAGGCACCCGTCCCCAATCTCCCCCACACATCACACCTCTCTCTCATATGTGAAGTGACCCTCCTGGAAGCCCTTCCCTCTGCCTTGCTGGGCATCCCTGGGAAGAATGGGTGCCCTAGCTGACAAATGCCCAGTACCCCAGGCTACAATGTAGGACAGGGCGGAGACTCTGGGTTTTATCCCCAGCCCCTGGCCTGTGTGCATACACTTAGACCCACACCAGTCTTTTAGATATATTTGCACACTCACCACACAGGATTACAGTAGCAGTCTGCGTGCACACCTGCCTCCTGCATATGTGGTTGCAGAGAGCCAAGCCTCTAGATGTTATCCAGGTAGTGTAATCTGAACATAAAACAAAACAAGCTACAGAGTTATTAAACCAAGACCTGACCTGTTGTTCCTCAGGAAGTTGGGATAGCAGAGGGAGGAGCAGAGGCCACTTAAGGAACTAGTTTAGACTCGACCTGAGGATTTAAATCTACAGGTGTGGGCCGTGCATACTGTGTTTATTTACACAAGCTTCTCTGAGCTTACCTCTCTGATCTTCCTTGCAAAACCAGGGTATGTTCAAAATGATGGCAAACTATAAAAGCCCTGAATTATCAGGGCCACCATGTGAGCCGCCAGACCCTCAAGGACAGGAGTCATGGTGTGGCCATCTCCTATCATCTGCTTAGACACAGGGTTACATCACCCCCTCCAGGCCCCTGAAGGCCACTGTGGCTGATCCTCTTCAACACCTGGCCGTGGTCAGCTCTTCCTCCAGGGCTGTCCTTCCATGGATATTTTTTCAGTGACCTCTAGTCCTATAGGCTCCTGACCATGCCCCGTCTTGAAGAGGAACCCAAGGCCTTACCCTTCTGTCAGTGTCCATGGAGACGGGGTTCAGGCAGTTAGGGGCAAGAAGAGCAGCTGAGAGCGGCTTGGTCAGCCTTCCTTGTCTGCCTCTCAGATTGTGCCCATCCTGGGTGAATGTCCCTCATGGAAATCATAGATCCCTCTCCTGCAAAAAATATCTGCGTGCGTCTCCCCTGGCCCTGCCTCCACAGTTCTCTTCTCCAAGATTTTGGGATCGTCCTGCCTGGTCACAGCCAGAGTCCAGGATATAGGCTGAGTCCCCTGCATACAGACAGAGTTACACATGTGTACACACACACACACACAGACACACACACACAGACACACACACACAGACACACACACACACACAAACACACACACACAGACAGACACACACACACAGACACACACACACAGACACACACACACACACACACACACACACACACACACACACACAAAGTTCCCAATCACAAACATTCCCAGAAAGGAAGTCGGAGTGGGAAATTGTGATCGTCTTTATAAATAAACACCCAGGCTTAGTTAGTTCAGACTTCTTGGAACAACTGGTCCCTTTCCTGGGCTGAGTCACACCTGGCCCGGAGCGTATCTATTGAGACAGGTCCCTCTTCATCAAGTGCAGCTTGGGACCAAAATGGAGGTTTTGCTCCCCCTGCTGGTAACTTTGAGAACATACCCCCAGATGGGCCATTAAAAGCTGGGGGAAAGTCTCAAGAATATATGGAGAAGATGAAGGATGAAGGCGCTCAGTGATCTCTTTCTTTTTACTTCACTTTCTTTTTACTTCAGGAGACAACAATGAATTCTGCCCATCCTACAAAAGGCAGGCGTCATCTGTCTGTTGTGTGAAAGTGATGATGATGATGTTCAAAGTGCTCACAGCAAGTTGAAGGCAGCTCAGGTGTTGAACTCCTTCCAGATCTTGCCCTATCAGGCAACACTTCTCTTCACTTAAAAATTATTATTATTGTTAGTAGTAGTAGTAGTAGTAGTAGTAGTAAACTTATTTATTTGTGTGCACATACCTGTGAGGATCAGAAGACAACCCGTGGATCCGATTCCCTCTTTTCACCATGGATCCTGGGAATTCATCTCAAGTTGTCAGGCTTGGCAAGCCAAGGCCTTCAAGTTCAGGTTACTCACCGAACCGTAGCCCTACTCCCTGGCTCTTTTCATTTTAGTTTATTTAGGGTGTATGCGTCTGTATGTGTGTGCTCACATATATACATAACACAGTAGAAGGGGGGGGCTCAGAGAAAACTTTGGTTCTCTACTTCCGCCATGGGGGGTCCCAAAGTCATGTGAGTCTGACACATCAAACATGTCATCAGGTTTTACCACAGGTGTCTTTATCTACTAAACCGTCTCACTCGCACCAACCCCCTTCTTAACCCCACCCCATCTACCATCCCGGCCAGCTCTGTGCCATTTCCCCATTCCAATCGCACTCTGCCAGGAATAGCTGAAGTGAGCAGACATCCATCATCGCTGACCAACTATTCATGAGGTGGGTGGAGACAGGTATCCACAGAAAAAGCCTCTAACCGACCTAGGGCCTATGGGAGGTACTTAAGTCTGGGACAAGAGGTTGTAACGTCTCTCCCATGAAGGAGCATCCATCCAAGCGCGGTGGTGGTGGGGGGGGGAGGGTGACACCCCAGATGAGCAGGGAGTGTTGAAGTACACGTCGCACACTCCAGGAGATGGCTGGAGGTCACGTGGGATCTCCTCAGAGAGTGTGGGCCAGGCCTGTCCTTACCAGGTTCCTGGGCATCTTCTCTCTATGCTCAGCACACCTAGGGCCAGGAGGCCACTCGTGTCCCACACAGTCAGGACAGAGCACATGTGCTGCTTTTTGTGGGGCTGGCTATTTGGCCTCTGCTCTCTGGGCATTCGTCATCAGTGAATCCTTTGACTGGGCCAGGATCCGGTTCTCCCCACTCCTATCTGGTCCTGGCTGCCTGAAACATGGGCCCCAAGTTGGGACGTCACATAACCTCTCCTGGGACCTTTGTAGGCTGTGTGTCTGCTGGAGTCAGTGACACCGCAGTCCTTGAGATTCCTGTCGTCACCTAGGAGAGAGTTTCCTTTGGTCACCTTTCTCCTTGATTCTCTCGTAGAGTCAAGAGGCCATAGTCAGGTTGATAGAGGTCAACTTGACACCCAAGGAATCCCCGGAGATGCGGCACAGTGATTACAGGACAAGGATTTGGGGCCGTCGACTGGGACCTGGGTCCCATTTCAGCAAGTCAGTATTATTTTGGGCAGCCTGCACTCCATCTCTGAATCTCTATTTCCCAACATATTATCAGCCAGGACAATAGTCCTTTATGGCTTAGAGTTGTATAGAAATTGAATGTATCGGCACAGTGACGTGGAGGAATGTGAGTACTATGTCAAAAACCAGGGTCCATAAAGGATCAACAGTATATTTTGCCAGAGTTTTAATTTTATCAGAGAGGGTGAGGGGCTATCTTTTGAAGTCAGCCAGAAAAATGTAAACCTCAAATAAATGTTGAAGAAGATATGACCTAAGAAAGTTTTTTTTTTTTTTTTTTTTTTTGGTTTTTTCGAGACAGGGTTTTTCTCTGTGTAGCCTTGGCTGTCCTGGAACTCACTCTGTAGACCAGGCTGACCTCGAACTCAGAAATCCGCCTGCCTCTGCCTCCTAAGTGCTGGGATTAAAGGCGTGCGCCACCACCGCCCGGCTGAAAGATTTTTGATGTATTACTTACTTTGGGCTCTACTCTAAACTTGTGGACAAGGATTGTCTGGCCAAAGGTAGATGTCTGTCTCTGGCAATCGTTAATGGAAGCGTGTGAAACTCTGATGCCATGAAGAGGCAGCTCTGGTGCACAGTACTCTTGGCTCTCAGCTTCTACCCTGGCTGATTTTCAGATGCCTGCAACCCGTCTGAGTGCGCCTCAGCACAGTGGATTCTCCAGGGTAGCCTGCCTCAGGATCTGTAAACTTAGTTAGAGGCCCCTACAAGGGGTGGAGCGGATCTGTTCTTTAGATTCCTAGTCAGCCCTAGTAAGAAGTTTCTAGGTGATTCTGGGAGTCTGGTGGTGTTAACAGTAAGAGTATGACTTTGGGAATTGCCATGGTGGCACAAGAGGAGTGTCACCACACACTCCAGACTATCTGGGGTTGGAGGGAGAGGGGGTGGGGATGAGTGGGAGGAGGTGGGCGTTTATGTATGTATGTTCCAGACTCAGCTACATGCTGTGCTTCTGAGGTTCCAGTTAACACAGTCCACTCATGGTAAAATACACACGTCTCCCAGCATTCCCCTCCCCCCCCAAAAAAACCCTGGAGGACTACATTTCCCAGACTTCCATCCACTCAGGCATTGTCATGTGACTGGGTTTGTCCAATTAACAGCCAATGAATGTATCAGCACAGTTTCTTCTTTATAATTTAGTTTGTTTAAGTTTTTGTTTTGTTTTGTTTTGTTTTGAACTGGCAGGGATTTTATTTTGTTTTGTTTTGTTTTGTTTTGAGACAAGTTGGCCATATGGGCTATTAAGTCAAGGACCAGTTTAAAACTACCTAGCTGCTATCAGTGTGTGTGTGTGTGTGTGTGTGTGTGTGTGTGTGTGTGTGTGTGTGTGTGTTTAGGGTTGGGGATTTGAGTCCAAGGGTCCTTATGCCCACACTCCCCTACCATAGCGTGCGGGTTTGAGTCCCTCTGTGTTCCTCTGTACCTTCATCAGCTATTGCGTGAGAAACATTCCAGCTATCTCTGCTTAAGGATGGCAATCATTGTGCCCTTGGGTGCTTCTCTTGTTGGGCTAACAACAGTGTGTGCCTACACACGCCTAGATGGTATCTGGCCACCCTGACTGGCCTCTTGCTATAGTCAAGAGATGTGGCAACCATGAACTGGATGGGGCTGCTGAGGCTGTAGCAACATATTGTTTATAACAAGCTTTAAAAAAATAGTAGCAGTTAGGGGCTGGAGAGTCAGCTCAGTCGTTATGGGCAGTGTTTGTTCTTCCAGAGTATCCAGGTTCAATTCCCAGCACCTGCATGTGCCCAACTCACAATTGTCTGTGACTCGAGCTCCAGAGAATCTGACGTCTTCAGACAGGCAG